>BMAW01094784.1:357187-387514 GCA_019974015.1 Nephila pilipes
GGAGGACTTAATGGAGGAGGACTCAACGGAGGAGGACTTAATGGAGGTGGTCTCAATGGGGGGTTTAATGGAGGAGGGCTTAATGGAGGGGGACTTAACGGAGGCGGTCTCAACGGAGGACTTAATGGAGGAGGTCTCAACAGTGGTGGACTTAACGGAGGGGGACTAAACGGAGGCGGTCTCAACGGAGGATTTAATGGAGGAGGACTCAACAGTGGTGGATTAAACGGAGGTGGTCTCAACGGAGGATTCAATGGAGGAGGCCTTAACGGAGGTGGATTCAATGGAGGAGGCCTTAACGGAGGTGGATTCAACGGAGGGGGGCTTAACGGAGGCGATCTCAGCGGAGGACTTAATGGAGGTGGACTCAGAGGAGGCGGACTCAACGGAGGAGGACTTAGTGGAGGTGGATTGAATGGACGTGGTTTCAACGGTGGTGGTCTTAATATGGGAGGATTTGATAATGGCGGCTTAAATACTGATGGATTTAATGGAGGAGGTCTCAATACTGGTGGTCTACGTAATGGAGGTTATAATGGGGGTGGACTAAATATGGGAGGACTCGATAATGGTGGTTTCAATGGAGGTGGATTAAATATGGGAGGATTTGATGACGGAGGTTTAAATTCTGGTGGATTTAATGGTGGAGGACTGAACAAAGGCTTTTTGAATTCTGGTGGATTTGATGGAGGATTCAGTAATGGTGGTCTAAATACCGGCGGACTTAAGAGAGGAGGTCTAAATGCAGGTGGATTTAACGGTGGTGGTCTAAGTGATGGAGGATTCAATGGGGGTCTCAATGGCGGTGGTCTAGATTATTCAGGATTCAATGACGGAGGATTCAACAGCGGTGGTTTGGATAGTGGAAACATTGGATTCGGAGGCAACCAAGGAGGATTTAACTGGGGAGGTATGCATAAATCTCGTTTACATATTATTTACCTTATGTTAATAACAATAATCGTATACTATTTTTGTTCTGTACAATATATGATTTCTATGAGCATTTTTTCCTATTTTCATCACTTATCATATGGGCATTATATATGAAATAAAAATTTATTTTTATTTAAAGCATAATTCAGAGAAATTTACTTATGAATTTCAGAAAAAAAACCCTAAATAATATAAGGAATTTTTGTCACATTTTGATATGTAAATATTTATGTTTTTTTTCCACCTACTAAGATTCATAAAGTACATTTGCCAACTTTTTTTGTAAATATTTACGTGTTTTTATCTAGTAACACTCATTATGTAACTCTAAGAAAACAGAAATTACCTATGATAATGAATTTAAAGGTTTGCTAAAAATCTTTAATAATACATTTACTGTGGAAGATATATATTTTCCTTTGGAGAAAAACGAACAAAGTCCGAAGTTTCTTATCATTTGCTTAAAATTAAAAATGTGATTTAGAACGATATTTACAACTGGTATAATAAAATTATATATATTATATTCCAAAACAATGTTTCCAAATTTGTTCAAAATGATGTGAAAGTTAAGACAGTTAATTTGCTTTCAATGCTATGAAAAAAATACTGTTATCATATTTAATATTTCCGATTTGATGTACACTAGTGAACTTTATAATTGATGAGGAAAAGTTATGTATTTTATACCCATTTTTGTTAAGTTCAGCAGAACTGGGACTTTTCAATCAGAATAGTAAATAGATATGATTTCAAATCTCTCTTTTTCTTTCTTTCCCAGTATGTAAAATAAGCATTCAAAAATGAATGCAGTAATTACTTATAATTAACCCTTGTTTCCATATTTTTTTTCTTTTTTTTGGGGGGGGGGAAATAAACCAGGGTGATATAATTTATGCTCCCGATTAAAGAAATTTTTTTAAACAAAATTCTAGTATAAATATATAACATAAAATAATTAAAAAACAGTTTGATGGAAATATCCAGTATCATGCAAATTTACATGTTAAGCTCAGTACATAATAAATAAAATAACAATATATGTCTGTATCATTATCCACTTATTATTGCTTTTATTAGCAAAAAAAGTCTCAGATTATTTATAAAACATGTTCAAGAAATCGTACCTTTCTTCCAACCATAACAAACAGCGGAATGACAAGTTCAAACTATAAAGATCGTGGCATTTCCTTTTTTTTTTGACAGCTACGTTCCTTATTACGCAATAGGCGTGAAAAATGTTGCCAGCAACAACCAATTTACAGTATATCTGTTTTGAGTACATTTTTTCTTCACTAAATGTTGTGATGGAAATTTCTATCATTATGCGAAGAAGTGTTAAGAAATATGAATGATATTTTTTTTACTTCCAAGATTCATAAAATTAATTCTTTAAATGCTCACAGACTAACTTATCAGTAAAATTTCAAAACTTTTAGGAATATGAGATTTAAACATAAGATCTGAATTAGACTGATTTAATTTATTACATATGTTAACCTTTTGTCTGCAACAATATGTTCTATGATGTGGTGAATCTTTATTGCATTTTGTTTGTTTGTTAGGTAACACCTTAGGTGGCGGAAACATTCCATCTGGAGGAAGAGGAGGTGGAAGACTGAACCTTCCTTCTAGAGGAGGAGGATTTAGTATACCATCAGGAGGTGGTGGTGGAGGAGGCTTTAATATACCATCAGGTGGTGGTAGTGGAGGAGGAGGATTTAAAATACCATCAGGAGGTGGTGGTGGAGGAGGATTGAATATTCCATCAGGAGGTGGTGGTGGAGGAGGATTGAATATTCCATCAGGTGGAGGAAGAAAAGCTGCAAACATTCCGTCTGGAGGATCAGGAGGTCAGGGAGACGTTGCATTAATTTTGCTTAAGATATTTAATATATTTAATACTTGTTCACTTTTTAAATAATGTAAAAAACTCTGAAAATTTGAATTGAATATAACGTTTATCATGAAAGTTAATATGATTGTAATAAAGTAACGAATAATTAATAATGTATTAAAATAATCCAACAGGTTAACAATAATCCCTCTTAATATAGTTACAATTTTATACAGTTTAGGAGAGTAAAAAAAGACTTAGAAGTATTTTATAAAGAAGTTGAATTGATTATCTTGTTAATTAATTATTAATTAATTTTATCTTGCTGAAGCCCTATCAAGTATTTTGTTACATTAAAATCATTACGTATAATTAAATTTTTGAGGACAATATTCTAGGAGAGTTTGCTTTAAAAATAGTATTTAAGAAAAAAGAAAATTATAGATACACTAAATTTATTTTCATTCAAAATATTACAATATCTGTTACTATTTTTCTTTTAATTCAAAATGCCACTAAAAATGTTTTTCAGAACTGCAGAACTTTATATTTAAATTATGTATGCAAAATTGTTTTTAATTTATTAAAAAAATCAGCTAGAAATGAATGAAAAAGGACTTATTAATTTTAATAGATTTAAAAAAAACCGAAAAGAAAATGTTTTCCTTATTTTTTTACGAAATAACGGAATAAAAATTTTTTAGTACTGTTTAAAAACCTATGATAAGTAATACATGTTTATTGTAAATGTTAAAAAAACCATTTTTGAATTTTTTTTTTTTGATTTATAGGTACCTTACAGATTACTATTACATGGCATAAATTGAAGTGTTGAAATTGTTGCCGTTTTATTTATATTTATAGAAACTGTTGATATTATTTGATATATCCACCAAAATGATCATGAAAAATTAAAAACACATTTAATTAGCTAAATTAGTTAAAGAAATTTGATAGCTAAAACGAAAATTAAAGGTTGAATTGATAGTTAAAATCTAGTTAGTTGAACTGATGAAAATATGTGAATGAAATTGAAATTTAGGAGTTTAAGTATAATAGTAGAGAATTATGAGCATAAGAATTTAAAAATGCATTTAATTCAAATAAAATCAAACGAAACAAAAATGTTGACATTGGAAATAAATACTGCGAAAAATAAAGGAATAAATAGATTCTTAAGAAAATGTACTGACGAAATAAATATATATCAATGATAAATTGTTTTCCTTCCTTTAGGTGGTTCAGGGGGGTGGAGCTTCAGTGATTTGTTCAAAGGATGGAATACAGGTATGAACATTTTTATAAATTTGCTTTTAGAAGACCTGCGTGCAAGGAATGATATATATATATATATATATATATTAAAAAAAAACTCTATTTAAATATTACGTCTACATAATCCATTACTTAAATATTACGTCTACCACCACTTTAAATACACACACACAGACACACACAGATATATATATATATATATATTCCCCATAATAGAATATTTTTTTTATATATATTATTGTTTTTTACCTTTTTTACATTATTTTCTTATTGTAGTTTAAGAAAATATTACCTAATAAGATTATAACATGTATAAAATCATGTTGTATTTGGGGTTTTCACCTTACAGTTAATAAAACTATAATATTTTATTAGTTTTCCAAAATTAATAATTTATATACTTTATACCTATTTAGGTATATTATTTCCATGTCTTGAATATAGATCACATTTTAGTTAAAATAATTAAGAAATAAAAATTCATTAATAACTTACCATAAATAATGCAATATAATTAACATTAGAAGGATTGTAGGAAATTATGATGAGTTTTAACCTAATTTATTTTCTGTAAGCTGATACATAAATATTATTCCCATTATTCTCATTTCTTAACCAAATATCTCATATTTCAGTTAAAATAATTACAAAAAATACACACAATTTAGATAAATACATGGCAAAAAAGTGTAATAAATATAGCTGGTATAATTAATGGTAATGATAATTAGTATTTACGACATTTTTATAAATTTAGTAACTAATGTTTCAAAATTGTTTTGTAAATCATCCTTGTTCATTGCCTCTTTAAATGACAATAATTGAAGTGAAATGCTTCACTATAGTTTTTATCTCATTTTATTTACGCGAATGAATTACTGATCGAAAATTATGCTTTCAAGTTCATACCTATTTAAGAATAAGAGAAAATTTTAAAATGAAAACATATTACGTTTCCTTTGATTTATTAAAAATATTACTTTCATAGAGTCTAAAGGAAATGCAAGGTGATTTTGAAACTGAACATTTTTTATTGTTTAATCATTATTGTCAATAAAGGTTTCGACTAATATTTAATTTATGGTTTTATAGAAAATAGTATATAAAACCTTAAAAATTAAGGTTTGCAACGCTATTTTTCATTAAAGCTGACGAAAACGGAAAAATATTTTTTTTTTGTTAGATTCTTGACCGCCATATGCCTATATTGTCTTAGATTTCTAATGTATGAAAAGGAATAATAAATCTTTGAATACAGTTCCTAAATAATGATTTAAGATATTCATTTATAATCTTCAAACGGAATCTTAATCATATGAAATTCATATGGAACCTTAAACATTCTGTTAATTGCCCAAGGACTGCAATTAGTCGCTTATATCAATATAGTTGTTGACAATTACAGTAAGTGTTTTAAGTTTCCAAATTTCACAAAGTATTTTTGAACGATGTAGGTAATAATGGAGGAGGAAATGGTGTAGATTTGGGAAGTGGCTCTGGAGGTGCTAGAGCAAGTGCAGGTGCTACAGCTGGAGGAGCAGGTAGTGGAAAAGGAAACAGAAAATCAGCTGGAGCAGCTAGCGGCGCTGATGCAATTGGAAATGGTGGAGCAGCAAGTGCAAGTGGTGCTGCAGCAGCTGGAGACGGAGGAGCAGCAGCTAGTGGTGCTGCAGCAGCTGGAAATAAAGGACAAGCAAGAGCAGTTAGCAGTGCCGAAGCACGAGGAAATGACGGAGCCCCTGGTGTGATTAGAAACAGAGCTGAAGCAGGAGCATCCAGTTCAGCCACAAGTATAAATGGAAGTGTAAACAAAGGAGGAAGTAATGGAGGTATATATGATTAATAAACAGGATTTTTCTTAAGGTTTTGGAGAAAAAAGCAATTTTTTCTCTTGAAAGAACAAAAACAAAAAGTGGTAGCTAATTCTAAACACTCGAGATTTTATCGCATTCTACGTAATTGAATGTCTTAATGTAGCATGTTGTTAAATATATAATAAATTGAAGAAAATTACATTAAAATGAAATCCAGCACTCAAGCAAATGTTGTAAGAAAAGATTTTTAAATGTTATTTTTAAATGAATATGGAAGCATTTGAAAGCACTGATTGAAAAATTTTAATATAAAAAATCTTTTTAAAATTCCTTAAAATACTTTCGTTTACTTTATTAAAAATGAAACTTGAAAAGGAGATTGACTTGCGTATGTAGAAAGACACAGCATACGATACTGAATTTTAACTAATATTAAGAAAAGGTTGGAGTTGAAGCGTTTTCAGAAAATGATTATTTCCACTTTCTATCGTTATTTCTATGCATAAATTAAATGCTTCTGTTGTACTGTGATCAGTTTAATACTTTAACTGAATGTATATATAGTCAGACTTGGATAATTTGAAGTAGAAAAGACCAGAAAAAAATTCCGAGTCCGAAAATTCGACTTACATTTATTTTCCTTGAAGAAGAAGTAAAATTTTAAAAAGAATTAAAATATAATTACATATACTATTATTTGCATGTATTTTATAAAATAAAGCGTCCTCTTAAACTTTGATTGGGATTCCACAATCAAAGATTTAAAACACAAGCTTCATTTTACATAATATATGTACAATATAATATAGGTATTTATGTTTTTCAATTAATTCAAAAATATTTTTATTAAGTGCCTTAACAAATTACAACGTTACCTGATGGGTTAACCAGTTGGAACCGATTGGTCAAACGGGTATTATGACCCCAAGACACCGTTCTGATCTTTTTCTTTCCCTGTCTTTAGTAAAGACATGCTACGCACCCCCGTGATACCATAGCAATTCTTCTCTATATTTTCGAACTCCTTTCTTGTCAAACAATATTTATCTTTTTTCTATTTTTCGAACGACTAGACCATATATATACTTACATATATTAAAGATTTCACTTTGTTTGGTGCTGCATAGTCATATTATATTATTACACCTTGTTTGGTACAGCATAGCCATATTATGGCTTTTATGAATTAAGCTTCACAATAACTCACTGCAATAGGTCAAATGACGAATAAACAGAATCATCTAGATAATAATAACCCTCACACAACCGTCAAAAGTAGGAACTCTAGCAAAGGAAAAGTGATATAACAATATTTTTCAATTTTTATAACCTTAGGAACACCGTCAAAAGAATAATATGCGGAGTGGAAAGCTTCACGAACATTTTTTACTGTAATGATCTAAGATTTATCATATGAAAAATTTAAATTATTCAATATCAAATTATCTACAATTTCTTATGGTGTCTTAATAGAGAATTCTTAGGGACGGGAAAAAAAATTCGAACTTTGCAAAATTTCGAATTATTGAAATTCAGCTGTATCTTTGACAGCATTTTATTTTAGAATTAGGCAACAATTATACTTTATTTTATTAGAATTTATTTTGCATTCATCTTCAGTATGAGAGAAAAGACACATAATAAATATTTACATATAATTTCTGCAAGAAAAAATGCCATTACAAGCACTCTCGGTCAAGGATTGTTCCACTTTGTCATTTGAACGAAGAAAGTGAGGGGAAATTATTAAGATTCATCACAATGCAAATAAAGATTATAATATGATAATGTAGCTGGTAACTGCAATTACTAAGCTATAAACCTTTATTTTATAGTGCAATCTGCTTTTCCTTGGAAATTGTAATAGGAAGCTTGTAATATATACAAGTTCATTATTATTTTAAATGCATATTAAACCATTGCTGCTCTTTATTTTTAAGAAATTCAAATTCCTTAAAACGATGCTTTCACAAAACATTATTTACTCGAAGAATTCTTCAGAATTGTAAAAGGAAACAATAATGTGAAAATATTAGCTAAAAATTGTAAGAAAAGAAAGGCACGAAATATTAAAGAAGATTATGAGTGTTTTCGCAGAATTTGTTCTGAAAAGTCAGCAAAATGATCACTTTTTTAACATTTTTGTTCATAACAAAACAATATTTAAAGTAAAACTATACACATTAAGCAGATAACAATTCTATTTGTATATAATTGATCAGCAAAACTTTCTAAGTGTAGCTAATTTAATATCAGAATGCTGATTTTACAGATACGTTAACAAATTCAAGTGCTTCATAAAATCCCCTTATTCTAAAGTCAATTGCTTTGTAACGGCTGCCCTTCATTACTCTGCTCTTGCGCTATATCTTAGTTGAAGATATCAAGCAATAAATGTCGGCTCCAATTGAAGATACGTAAGAACAAACTAAAACACTTCAATTATTCGTAATAATCACTGATGGGTAGCTAAACTCGATCTCTCTCGAATCTTAACTTATCAAATCTAAATTAGGAACAACTAATAAATTCTTAGCATACCATTTCCCTCGTATAATTGAATCACTCTATTAATTGCCGATTCTCATTTTAATACTTCAACTAGAATTCGTTTCAATCTACAAAATTAATTAAAGAGCTTCGATCTAAATTATAAATATCTGTCATCAAGTCGTTATCCTCTGTCTTCCTTCATTCTCCTTTCAATCTTTTTAATTTATATACCATTATCTTCAAATCACTGCACTTCACTTTTATCTTCATCTACTTTACATAATTACGTTTCCTTTTAGATGATACGAAATTGTAATTTCATTAAGAATTTAAAATAATATAAAGTTCTTGAAGACAGTGAAGAGGAAATCGGGGATATCCCAACGTCATAACTTCATCTAATATTTTTTACCGGTTCCTTATGAGATGCATAAAAAGTCACATATTTTATTTATACCTTGATGTTCTCAAATGATTTAATGTCCAAATGTCTCAAATATTTCATTGTAATTTAAACATATTACATAAAATATTAATACGTAAGTGAGTCGATTTTCCTCTATCCTGCAAGGGCTGGTCCAGAGTGTGAGTCTATGCATCTTTTAGATAATAATTTCATCAGATGGCTCCTGCGTTTTCTCGAATTAATTTCTTTTTTTCATATACTTTATATTTCATCGTATTTCATGAAGCCTTAATGTCTTCTTTATGTGATTAAAATATTGGCCGATGATAGCAAAGATTATAAGGGTACTAAGAATATACAAAAGCTTGTTTAACCATTTGACTATTCAGTAATTTATTTGAAGAACGCGTTCATTTTCTCTTATATCTGAAAATAACTTGTTATTTCCACTAACTAGATACATTTCTTTATCAATGAAATTTTTTGTCAATAATAATAATATTTAAAAAAAACCCCATTCTGTCCTACTTTAGGTAGATGCAAAGGAAGAGGAAGAGATAACCAATCAGACAACGGGCAAGATGACAATGACAATAATGTAGATATTCTTGGTGATTTGAGAAATAAAGCCAATAACGAAATGAAGCAAAAAAGAAAAGAGTTAAAAAATACAATGGATGGTGGGAAAGATTTGGGTAGCGGAATGCTTGGATCACTTCGGAGGAAACAAAACTTAGGCCAATCCAACAACGGAATGGGAGGTAGCGAAGCAAACAGTTGGGCATACGCTACTGAAAACGATGATAACAGTCAAGATAATGATGACACAAGCAGTGACGATAATGGACTGTTTGAAGTGCAAAATGGAGGTGATCAGTCTGACAATGATGGAGGAGATAATGACTTATCACTTGCAGATTTAAGTGATGATGATAATCAGGGAGGAAGTAGTTGGGGATTTGGAAACTGGTTTGGTCGAGGTAGCGGTGGAAGTAGACAAAGGGGAAGGGATAGATCGTCGAAAGCCTTTAGTGCAGGTGACGCGAGAGGAATTGGATTAGGAGGAAGTAGGGCAGTATCAAGAAGTACAGCTGATGCAGTAGGAGGAGGGTTAGGAGGAAATAGAGCCGTGTCAAGAAGTATGGCTGATGCAGAAGGAGATGGATTAGGAGGAAGTAGGGCAGTATCAAGAAGTATGGCTGATGCAGTAGGAGGAGGGTTAGGAGGAAATAGAGCCGTGTCAAGAAGTATGGCTGATGCAGAAGGAGATGGATTAGGAGGAAGTAGGGCAGTATCAAGAAGTATGGCTAATGCAGGAGAAGGAAGACTAGGAGGAAATAGGGCGATATCAGAAAGTATGGCTAATACAGGAGGAGGCGGACTAGGAGGAAGTAGAGCAGAATCATTTAGTATAGCAAATTCAGATGGAAATGGAAGAAGAGGTAATAGGGCAGAAGCATCAAGTACGGCTAGAACAAATGGATTTATGGATGATCAAAGTAGTAGCGATGTATCAGATTTTCTTCAGTTTATGAGACAGAAATGGATTGAATGGAACAAAAAAAATGGCAATGGTGTAAATTTAAATTCTGAATGGAGTAAGTTAGTAAAAAACAGTGGCTTCCTAAATGGTGGGGATTTAGGATCTGCACTAGGAGGAGGATCTGGATTAGGAGGGGGCAATGGTCTTGGATTAGGAGGGGGCAATGGCCTTGGATTAGGAGGGGGATCTGGATTAGGAGGTGGTGATGACTTAGGATTAGGAGGTGGCTCAGGAACAGGTGGTGCTCTAGGAGTAGATAATGCTCTGAAAACTAAGAAAATAAAAAGGAAAGGTTTCTTAAGTGGTTTAGAAGGTTTATCAGGATCTGGAGGAGATGGTGGATTGGGTGGTGGATTAGGATCTGGAGGAGGTGGCGGATCAATATCTGGAGGAGGTAGGGGGTTAGGAAGAGGATCTGGTGGAGGTGGTAGTTTAGGAGGTGGATCTGGAGGGGGTGGCGGATCAATATCTGGAGGAGGTAGTGGATTGGGAGGTGGATTAGGATCTGGAGGAGATGGTGGATTAGGAGGTGTAGCAGGTTCTGGAGGAAGTGGTAGATTAGGAGGTGGATCAAAATCAGGAGGAGGTGGAGGATTAGGAGGTGGATCAAGATCTGGAGGAAGTGGTGGATTAGGAGGTGGATTAGGATCTGGAGGAGGAGGTGGATTAGGAGGTAGATCAAGCTCTGGAGGAGATGGTGGATTAGAAGGTGGATTGGGTGGTGGATCTGGAGGAAGTGGTGGATTAAGATCAGGAAAAGGTGGTGGATTAGGATCTGGACCACCAAGCTTATGAATAGATTAATTAGTGATTGTTTCCACAGGACATTGACAAAAAAACAAAATCTCATGAACAGAAAATGTAAAATCATTTCTTTAAGAATGTTTAAAGAGTCTGTTTCATGTTGGAAATTAAAAAGAACGCATAAATATTTTTATGAAAATGTACATTGTTTGAATAAATATAATTATCAAAATAAATATATGGTGTCTCATTTGCTCAGAACCATGAAATAATCTTTGATTTTGTCAAATATTAACATGAAAATGCATGTTTGTCAAATTGTGTTAGTAATAGAATTCTATAAAATAATTTTATTTATTTATTATTACTGTTATTTATCAGGATTCAATACCACTTCAATTTTTTTTTTAAATTTGTGGATTTAATATTTATGTTCTAGAATATCATATAATTTTTAAATCAGATGAAAATTTGGATATATTGCTGATATAATTTAAAATTTTTTAATATTTTAAGAAAATTTTGCAAAAATTCAAACCTTATTGTTCCAATATTTATAAATAATTTATTATAAAATTTTATGACATCCTCAAGATATCTTAAACAACATAGAGGATCCATTTTATAATAACTTATTTAGTTTTAGTGAGAAAAAACACATTTTGGTATGAATGCTAAAATATAGCGAAAACCATAATATTCCTTACCTTTTAGTTTTTATATTCATTCATTATATTCATTCTACATTACATTTTTTACTAATTCAATTCATTGCAAAATTGGTCCTTAATTTGGTAACATGTATTACATATAACTCACAAAAAAATAAAGTGAATGGTAAATAACTTATTTGTGGAAAGAGTAACGTTTCAAATATATGGAGTAATGAAAAATCAAAACTAAGAAAAGTCATTTTAAAGTCTCTAAAAATTATTAATATATGCCACATTTACTTTCAAATGTCATTTTAAAACATTACCTGTATGGTTTTCTTAGGAATAATTTCATTTACGTATAGTTTCATTTCATAGTTTTTTAATAATAGATAATTTTTTCTGAGAGAATCAATTTCCCATGATCAACAAGAATAATGAAAAGAAATGTAAAAAATACATAATAACAAAAGAAATAAATAATTAAATTATTTTTATTTTATATTTATTCAAAACTTTACATTTATATGAAAATATGTAATGCATAACACCCCAATTTACGGAGATATTATTATAAAACTTAATTATTAATAGAATTAGCGCGATAAATGCACTTCAAACAAAATACGAGATATCGATAAGTCGTTTTTATTGAAAGTTGTATTCCCTCAAAAGAACAGTAAACATATACAATTATTATTAAAGCAAATTAAAATTAGTTTTCGAAAAGCTGTCTATAAAAAAATAGCATGAAATTACTGACATATCCAAAAAAAAAAAAAAAAAATGTTGCGGTCAAGTTCCAAATTTGTTTGTTCACGTTTTTCATTTTCACTTCCTCTAACTTCTTGTACTCATACACTCAAAAGTTTCATATGATCCGAAAGATCTTAAAATAATATTAATAAGAAAATAAATAAATAAATATGCTTGTGGGTCATTTTTAGGATACCAAATCAGTTTGATATACTTTTGTTTATCACCAATGACTTTAAGGAAATTCTTCCAATGTACTGTTCTTTCCTATTTTTGATGTATTATTATTTTCTAGATATAAAATTTTTATATTTTTTTTATTTGAGATATATTTTCTTTAATATTTAAAATATTATATCGCATTAAAGTTACTACACACTCAATGTATATTAAAAATCTAAATTATTCAAAAGTTTTCAATTTTCCTTTTCGGTCTTTTCTAAACATTTTTTTCTACGCAATTTTATTCTTTAGTCCAAGTATTCGTAAAGAAACAATTTAACAATCTAAATTCGACATCAGGAAGCTCGTTAAGAAAAAAATACCGTTATTTTCAAAACGTTGTCTACACTCAACAAGAAAGACAAAATTAATTAATAACATAAAATTTTTTTCTGTAGACCAGAGGTAGTCAAATTGGTCTCTACCGTCCACTAGTCGGCGTTCCAACCTTCATGGTGTGCGGTTAGGAGTTTGTTGTAATTTATTAATCTAACTTCGCTATTATCTTTTGAAGAGAGAATTTCATCAGTTTCCAGAATTATGATAGATAAAAGATAATGCAACTCCAGAGCGTTTAGACAGATTCTGTAGCCACCTTAATGAAATTAAATTGGACATAGGAAAATGGTTTAAACATATTTTGAAATTGAACATATTTTACTGGGATGAAGAAACCTTTTACCGCACATACTGAAGAATCTAATACTTGCGAAGAAGAGCTGTTAGAAATCAGATATGAGGAAGAAAGTTAGCATAAATTCGATAGAGCTGGATATATAGAGATCTATAGCAGAATAAAAATATACCTGTCTTATATCTAAATATGTGGAAAATGATATACAGTTTGTTGATAATTTTCTAAATCTTACACTTTGTGGATTCATGGCTTAGCGCTATTAATCATATTATGACCAAAGAAAAAAACCACCTGAATGTTTCCGAAATGGAAAACCTTCATTTGTTACTAACAAAAATTGAGTCAGATATCCAGTATTTAGTTTCACAGCCTAAGACTTTGGAGATCTCATTAATAACTTAATTAGTTAAATGTAATTTCTTCAGATTTCATGCTTCTATGTATGCAAAGTATAAATAAAAAGATAGATTTAAAAACGTAAGTTGTATTATAAAGATTTATTTTGTCAAACTTAGTGAAAGCCTGATACAAAATATTTGGTAAATAATTATAATTATATGTTTTATCTTCTTGTATAACTCTTCTTTATAACTTTTATAAAATAAAGTTACTTCCCTACTTTAAAAATCTTTATTACTATAGAACCGATGGGTGGTTTGAAAATTTTATTTCTAACATAGATACAAAAGTAGTAGTATAAAAAGGCTGACTACCCCTATAGTATATAAATTTAGCTAATTTGTCAGGTTTACATGGAAACTTTTTTTTTAAAAAAATCGTTTTCGGAAACAGATATATTAAAAGAGTTTTTTTTTTCAAATTACATTATTAAATTTATTTTTAAACGTAAAGTCAGATTGACAAGATATTATTAATTTTTTTCAGAATTTGAAATGCTTAAAGCTTTAAAACTTTTTCTAGTACTCAAATTGTAATATTTTTTTTTTTACTTATTACAAGTGATTTACAAATTTTGGCTTAATAGAAACCAAAGTTAATCTGAAATTCTAAGCCAGACTCTATCCAAAATTTCAAAAAAAAAAATAAATAAATAAATAAAAAATTTGGTAAAGCCGAAACCCCTACCCACCCCATCAAAATTATAAATATATTATTTTTGACATTTTTAAGAAATTAATTAGAGCTTTCAGACCTAAGAAATGCATACAAATTCTTATACAGAACATGTATAAGAAAAATACTTTATCATGAATAGAAAATAGCTATAGGGAATAGAAAATACTGGCATCTACAAAAATAAAAGTCCATGAACACCTCGTTTAAAGTTTATAAATACAAAAAACAGCTACTAATAAGGCTTGTGGATCTCTAATTTTTTCTTTAACTCACATTGTAACTATGTTTGGTTCAAAAATTTTAAAAGCTTTTTTCTCACATTTTAAAGTGCTCAATCGAGCTGAAATTTTCTGTACACGATTGTTTTGGATGACAATATGATAATTTAACTATAATTAACAAACATTAATTGATTAAAACCAATAATTTAAAGAATTAAATTTTACGCCAAGTTTCTCGCCTAGTGATCTCACCAAATAATCACCAAATCCTTCGTTTAATAATTTATCGCTTGCTTTAATTTTAATTACATGTAGCTGATATAGAGTTCAATTTAATAATTTATCATTTGCTTTAATTTTAATTACATGTAGCTGATATAGTGTTCAATTTAATAATTTATCATTTGCTTTAATTTTAATTACTTGTAGCTTAATTGATTAACATAATGCTTAGTTGAGCTGAAACTTTTTACACGTATTTATTTCAGATGATAAATTTAATAAACGTTAATAATAAAATAAATAATTAAAACTAATTATTGAATAAATTCATTTTGATTCAGCGTTCTCATTTGCTCTTAAAATTTAAGGTATAAAAATTATGTTACTCAAAGTGTGAAGTTTGAAAGAAAACTCATATTAAAAAAACATATTTTTTACAGGTATTATTTAATACGTTATTTCCTTACGTATAAAATACACTGAACTCAATGTATTATTGAATATTTATATATTTTGCACGGTATCGGTAGCATTTGATACTAAAATGACAAACTATTCAGCTTAATCTGAACTTAATATACTCATAAAAGCTATCGACACAATGTAAATATACAAAATAAAAATAATAACAATAATTCAAACTGAAATTAGAAATAATAAGTTTTACACAAATGTCTAATTTTTTCACTTTCCAATTGACACAATTTATCAGATTTTATTGAGAATTTTTGTATATATCACCGATTTTATTTTAATTGTATGAATTAAATCATATTTTGAATCTCAAGGACGAGATGAGCGATTCATATCTATTCATAGTGTCAAAGGCATTCTGTGATATTGGTAATTGAGGCTGAAATTATACGAAAATATTAGCAATATTCTTACAATTTCATTTAAGAAAGTTTAAATCTATGAAATCAGCAAACCCATCGACACTTTTTGTATAAAATTAAATTATTAGTTTCCATAATTTGGGTTTTCTCATTAGTTTCCCCCTTAATATACTTGTATGTCGAATCTAATTTCGTGCAAAGGAATGCATATTTTGAGCTATCTTAGTACTACCAGGATATATTAAACAAATATTCAAACTTTTAAAAGTAGATATAAAATCAATTATTGAAAAAATTCAATAATATTCGACTGTCTACCACATTGGTTCTCAACGGGGGGGGGGGGTGGGGGGATGCTGAGAGGCGGTGAACTAGTTTTGGGAGTTTGAGGGTGGTGACGAAGTTTTGGGTGGTAGGGGGAGGCAATATAAGCAAATTTTGGTGTTGAAACTAAATTTCCCGTATAAAACTCCAGAACAAATTTATTGAATCGATTACCCAATTTACAATTTATATCAATAGTAAAACGAATTAAAGCGAAGGTTCTGGAAACAGTAAGTTTCATTCCCTATATTTTACAGGTCATCTCTTTCCTCCACGTTGATAATTTTGTAAAAGAAAGCAAATAAAAGCAGGAATTAGGTGTATTTCGGTAGTAGGTGATAGTTTAATCTCTGTATGTGTTGACACAAAATGAAGTTCAGCATTCCCTATCATGAGGATATTGAGTAAATGTAATGAGATGAGACCCCCCACATTTTGTGAAATACTCAGAATGACGAGAGAAATTTATTCAAATAAAAATTAGTCTTATTTCACCGTTGAGAAATGGTTGTTATTCCAGCTAGAATGACCTTCAAGAACTCGACACTCATTATCGATGTCAATCTGCATAAGGACATCAACAGCACAAACGTCAGCTGTTTCCCTAGACTCATTCAAGCTAATTTGGCGAATTCTATTCACTGCGTTTAAGTGCAGCGCATACGTTGAATGATTTTTCAATATGAATGCATTATTTGACGAATTTCTTGTGATGGTTTTCAATCGCTTCTTTTTGTTTTATTTCCCCCAGTTTTCTTGTTTATTAGGCCAATCAGCTTGGTACGGAAATTTATTAGTTCTTTATTGTGAATTATTATTTTTGAGGAAGTTATCTTTCCCTCACCATATTCTGCAGCCACAGACGATGTCGGTGAACAAAAAGAAGTATCGTCAATGCAGTGCTACATACTTTAAATTCGTATTTGTGTCGATCGGTTTGTTCATTTGCAATTGTACTCATGATTACTCATGCTTTTATTTTGAAGCAAAATGTTATCTAAAGAGTCAATAAAACCACAAATTGTATGCAAACAGTATATCCTGACAAACAAAATAAATATTTTTCGTTTTTCACGAACATCAGGGAGAAGTTTCTAAAGGCACTGTCAGTCTCAGGCTTAATACAATTTCATCACAAAAATGCGGTGATGGTTTGTGAGATTGCCTATTATAATATGTGAAAATTAATTGATGAATCGGTGAAGCTCCTACCAATGATGGAGAGTTGATATTGACGGCAATTAGGGAAGTTTTAGAAACTGTTTAATTCTATTCAGCTGTGTTCAATATAATCAAAAATGTTCTTTTAAGCACCTATCTAGTGAGATGACGAATTGATACTCACTGAATGTTCTCCTGAAGCTGATGAATCAACCGTGCCAAGAAAGGAGGCTTCATTCTTGGCATACATCCTGTTTATAAAGAAAGGAAAATTTATTCTAGATACTTTTTGTAAGACACTTAACTGCAAATATTAAAGGTGAATCTATTTTTAATACTGTCACAGATTATTTTAAAGAGAAAAAAAATTCCTTTTGCGATTTACGTCTATGAATATTACGTCACCACTAATGAGCTTCTACAATGGTGAATCGTCTTCGTGGGTTCATCACCATTTTGAAGAGGGAGGTATCAGGGTTTTTTGTTGTTTATTGCTTGATTCATAGAAAGCATTTAGTAGCAGCGACCATTTCCCTCAGTCATTACAATTTGACATTTTTGATGCGAACAAATTCTCCCAACGTTCGGTTATCCGAGGAGCAGTGCAAGAATTACAGTGGATTCAAACGCTTTTGAGTATTTTACCAGGTTCGCTGGAACTCCAAAGTAAGCTCTGAATTATTTTCCGCTTTGTTCTTGAGGTTCTCGAAGAGGAGGATGTAGTTCTGAGAGACAGAGTGCTACAATTTAAGATCGATGTTGCTTGTATGAAGGATTAATTCGCACAATTCAATGAAATTAATTTGCAGCTTCAAAACGATCAGCTCAATTTGATTACAACTAAATCAGTTACTCGTATTTCAGCCTTGCTAAACAAACTCGCTTTGTTGAAGCAAAATTTTGGTCACAACGAGTTCAACTAGGTTCTAATCTTGATATATCGGCGTAAGAAAATTGAATTCCCTTCGATGATACACTCTTTTATTGTCAACTCTTTGATTCTGCACAAGGATTTTTATGAGAGTTTTATGGATATTTTGTCCCTAGAAATACCTCAATAGTTCATGAATACTTTTATGAATATTGATACAACAGAGGTTTAGATTCAGGAGAAATTGGTGAACTTTCAACTAATGAAACTTTGAAAGCCAGCTTTTGAGAATGGGGATCGTCTCACAGATTTTCCACTTCGAAGTAACTTCCGTCTTCTGTACTCTAGATTGTGGACTATTGTCAAAAATTTTGCAACTGTTTTTCCTTCTTTTTACTCATCGTATAAGGATTCAATGTTTCGATAGGTTTAGTTACTTAGAGGAAAAAATCAACTCAAAATCGTGCAAAGAGAGGACTTGCGTCTTTTTTTCACTAAAACTATTGAACCAAATGTTAATAAACTGGCTTTGAATCTTCAAGCACAGCCGTCCTACTGACATAGGTACTTGATTGTTTTATTGATAATTTTTAGTGTTAAAACCTTTCTTTTGTTGTTTTCTAATTATATAATTAAGAATAAAAAAACTCTTTTTTTAAACAGTTTTTTTTTTTTTTTTTTTGCATTTTAGTTATTTTAATTTTCACAACTCGAGTGCAATAACATGTTAGGGTAAAAGTATCGAGTTAAACCAAACAAATTTGATGTGTAAATCAATTGAAGAAAATTACTTAAGTATTTGGCCTCTTTTAATTGAGTAAAATCTTTCCATACCCTAAACTATGAGATTTTCAAGAAAGGGGGAGAGGCGTTGAAACTTCTTTTCGACTCCTTAGGGGGGCTGTAGCTTTAAAAATGTTGAGAATCGCTGGTCTACGATTTTTCACTGGAAACTCGTAAACTTATTCACAATCACAGTAAGCTTAAAATTGTCTTTGATGCAATTTTGTGAATTGGGAAAGGGAATGAGTTAAAATTTGCAAAGCTTTCTTTAATGCAGGATTCTTAAACAACGTTTCATTGTCCTTTACACACGCTTTTCAAAAATTACTTATGTTAAGAATGAGAAATGAGAATGGACTAAATCCCTATAGTATTACACAGTGATTGATTTTCCTTTGTCTAAGAAATCCGTTACTTTGACGACACTATAAGTTTTCCGGATGCTGAGACCATCTTTGTTTTATGATGCGGATTCTTTCAGTGGATCCTCTTCAACTAACACTTGGGGGACTTTAATGTGATGTTGTTTGAATTGAAAATTTCTCTCGATGAATGACGTTGGAGTTATGTACTTTATATAATAGTTATTGAAAAGTAATAAATATAATTGACGATATGCATATATAAGCAATGAAACGTTTAATGAGGAAGTAAGTTGTTTAATTTGAGGTAGATATTGTGAGGTGAAGTTTATCAATGTGAGGCATCGTATCATACCTGCGATGAGTAAGAGGCTTTAAGAGTGAGCATAGGGACAAGCTACAAATGTTTAAGGATTTCTCGAACCCGATTGGTACGGTAAGATAAGTACTAGGTTATTACATTAAGCGTTAGATCAGACGCGTATAGGAACCAGATACTGTCGATTAAAGACTGATTATTAGTGGATCTAAATAACAAAAATTTGCTTTTCATCACTGTATGACTTTCTATTCATTTGAGTATGGATTAGTTACTTTTTTTAAAGTTTATTAAAAATCACAGCAGAAGAAAGTAATAATGGGGTATTACAATGACGCCAAACTATCTCGATATGTTCGTGTTAAATACGTAGTTTATTGCAGCAAGATCTTTGTCTCATGTACGCTTTTTAATCTTTTTAATTTTTGGATTACTCTTTCTCCGTTTTTATTGTTTAATGTTTAGGAATTTCTATTTATCTGTACACACACACATACACATACGTGAGCGCATATTCTTAATTCAATTTTAATTTAGTATTTTTGGAACTTTATGGAGTTCCATATTTTTCAAAAAACATATTTCTGTACTGAATGTTGGGCCTGTACAACATGTTAAACTTGCTAATCTATTACAAACTAGGTTAAGAATTTATGAATATTTTATTTTGGTTTATTTCTCTTCTTTGTTTTCATTGTTTTTCATGTCTAGGTTAGAAAATTTTATATTTTGAAATTTGCCTTCTTGCTGTTTTAGTCATATGTTATTTTTTGTATTTGTCCTCTTTCTTAATTGTTTAGAGCGGTAAGCTTCTACTTTCTAAGTTTTTTTCAATTAAAAAATGTTCTTTTTCCTTTTACTTTTCGTATAACCTGAAAAAATTATGTATAAGTTTTCGCTGCAATTATAAGAAATTCTATTTGTTTTTATTTTACATTCGCATAAAATATTTTATTTTAAATTAAAATTAAAATTTACATTTATATTTTAATAGAAAGGATTTGGGAATTGAAAATTTGAGTAAGACAAACACACTACCAAAACAGTAAGATTGTATCTTTTGCTTAAGGTCTAGCTTTACAAAATGAAAGAATTGTAAAAATTTACGTAATATTGTTACGTACTTCATTTCATTCAAATCGTATGCAAAAGTCATAAAACGCAAATACAATTCATAAAGTTTTAACTGAATGAAACGATTTTTTCTTAAAAATTCGTTTTACGTTTTTAAAAAAGTTTGTATCAAAACAACGTACACCTATACTTTTCCCAAACTGATTACGCGTTTACGACTTGGGTAATATAACTCATAAACTAAACTAAACACTATAAAAATGTCATTGTAGTTTTCATTTTTCAGTATCTTTGTTTATATAAAGATTGATTATTGTTATAAATGCTTCTTGTTTAAAGAAAAACGTATCTGAATTGCAATTATGATATAAAAAGATGTACTCTTTAAAACAATGAATTATCCATTGATCATGATTATTAGATTTGAAAGAAAATGGCATAGAAATTCATATAGATTCAGGTGTACAAAAATCGACGTTATCTTTATCTTTTGTGAATGATTTCGTGATTTGCAATGTACTATAAAGATGGAACCCAAATTTTAATCTAGAGAATTTTTCCTAAACTCCACCATGAAAACAGAAATGCTTGTGTGGATGATTCTGGGATTGGTGTGTTCCGGAATTACAGGTAACGCTTTGAAGTAGAAGTCATTGTTGTTTTACTTAAGTAATGCAGATGTCATTTCAATATACCTTAAAGAAGGAAATAATAAAAACAAGATTAGTTGCTGTTTTTGTTCGACAGTAACAAATAAATTGAAACTTTTTGGTTACAAAAATTAAGAAAAAGTATTTCTTGTAAAGTAAGATAAATTATTTCCTGTTTGAATGCTAGGTATGGGAAGAAGAAAAATAATTATATAACTCATCTTAAAAATTATAAAATAAAACACACACTCAAAAGAATTGTTATTGTTGTGTTGCGATGGATATTGAGTTAGCTTTTCTGTTGGTCTGATGATAAAAATGTACATGATATATATATATATATATATATATATATATATATATATATATATATGTGTGTGTGTGTGTGTGTGTGTATAAGTCTGAAAAGTGTACATAAGTTTCGTTTTTATATATATATATAATTTTAATGTAAAACAGCGGCATATAACTTAATGAAAATCATGAAATATAAACAAATAGTTTTCTACTTAAAAATATCAAATGAACATATTTAATATTTAGAAGCACTTAAAAGGAAATTATTCAAAATTTTTAAAAAAATTAATTTAATTAAATTTTCAATTTGCAGTTACTTTCAAGTATATGCTATCAATATGATGGATAACATTTTTTTTCTTCATTTTTAATCACTAGTATATAAAATTAGGATTTTCATTTTATACTATATGTTTCATGAAAAATCATCAATAGAAATTTCTGTTAAATCCTTAAATTCGTAGATATAGCTTGAATTATCAGCAATTCCGAACTGCATTTTCAAAAAGTTATTCAATTATCAATGGATATGTGTACTGTAGATTTTATTCGTTATTGAAAAGTATCACCAAAAATGCAAAATTTTTCAATGTTTATTCAAATGATCTGAAAGAGTAAACGGCATTCATGTGTAGAATTTTCATTAGCAAAATTCGTAAAAATAATCAGACCATTGAAGCTCGTTATACAATATTTTAATACATAAAAGTAGCAAAGCTTTAGCATACTGTGAAAATATTTTTATCTGAAATAAATATTTGTTGTTTTGATAATTGATCTTAAAACAGAATAACTCAATATTTTTACATAAGTTTCAATGATTTTCTTTGCAAATGCATTCTCAAATACCTGTGAAAATAAACAGAAATATATTTATGAGATATAAAACGAATTAAGCGTAAAAGTGTTATTTACTTGCAAATTTAATGCATATTTTGTACAAAAATATTTAGGATAAAGGCTTAGGTATAAACTTACAGAATAGAATATAAAATTTTTGCAAAAATAAGTACTTATGTTTCATATCAACAACATCATTTGTTCAAATACATTAAGGCTGCATAGTTTCTGAGACGTTTTCTGTAAGAGAATATATGCTGAAATTCAAAGTAAAGTAATGAGCTTGTCCATTTGAATTTTTTGTTACGTTTTGAACAAACATCCTTATATCACTTTTAAGTGTTTGAAAAGTCGGTGTAAAGGAGCATTTAAATTATCCTTAATAAGAATGTTTAATTAGTAAAATATTCTATAATGATCAAAAATTCGGTTTTTTTCTCAGTTATATTTATATGTAAAATCAAAACTATTTTAGATGTTATTTGTTATTAAACCAAAAGTATATAAAAAAGAAAAAACTTTTCTTATTAATTAAACATTTTATTTTAGGAAATTGGCTTGGATTAATGTACATTTGCTCATATATGTTCCATATATTTCTATTTTTAATGTTTAAATAAAAAAAATCACAGATTGCTAAAAATAATACAAAGCTAGCCTAGACAACATTAAGATTATGGAAATGCTTAAGATAAAAATTTAAAGAATATTTCTTAACAAAGGTGCCTAACTATAAAACTTTTTATGTTTTAATTTTTATGTGTTAAGACACACAACACTGAAATAAAAGTAAAAGCGAATGATCTTTTTTTAAAATCATAAATTGTAGCTTGTGTTTAACTTTTAGCAAAAATAACGTTGAAATTAACAATGCATATTCGATTACTGTTTCTTACTGATAATACATTTCCTTTTATATGCTCAGAATTCAATTTTGGAATATTTTATGTATATATATATTGACAACGATTCTGCTCTTTGACGTATATGATTTCAAACTAAATTTGAAATATTTTGTTCTTTGGTTACACTTATGGTTATTATATATGTGTGAATATTTTTTTAAATATTTTGTATATTAGTGAATTACTGTTATATTGTAACAAATAAAATATAATATTATAAGTGAACAATGACATGTATATTCATTTTGAGTGTAATTAAATTCTTAAACTTTTGTATTTAAAATATGAATAATATTGCTTACAGCCTGCACTTTATCGTATTTTGGAATTAAAAATGTATTCTTCAAAATATCTCAAAAGTTTAATAGAATTTTATATTTGCTTTATGTCATAATATGTGTGTATATATTTAAGGAGAATAAATCATATAGAATGCTAATTTCCTTAAAATAAATAAATTTATTTGGGTAAACTTATATATTTCTTTTCTAAAAAACACTTTTTAATGCAGGAAGCTCTTACGGATATGGAAGTGGAAATGGTATGTATTACTCTTTTATGTACGTAACTTTTAATATTTGTAATTCGCTTATATTACCAATTGAATATAAAATATCTTTCAGATGTATAATATTTCATTATGGCGTAACTCAATAAGTGTTATAGTTTGGGGTTTAATCCTTTTTTCATTTTTAGAAGAAACACTAAGCTATCATCTTGGACCACTCAGTTTCCCACATGGTAATAATATTTCTTTTATAATGTAATATTTTTCATCGTTTATTGATTGCAAATTGAATAACTACCAAATCCTTTTTACATACAGGTGGCTCGTACTCTTTCCATCTTAGTAATGCTGGTATGTATCTATTTTGAGCATTACTTCAAATGTAATTATTTTACTTTTATTTAAATTAATCGGGACTTGGGAGTCTTAACAAGAATTCATGCATGCAAAAAAAACACCATTTTTCAAACCAATAAGTATAACTACCAATGAAACCAAAGCAGAAATTTGTACCTTTTTCCAAATAATATTCATATATAGATACATGCTATTTCTTATTTTCATGTAATTTTAAAGAGGTCTTGAAAAACTTTTAAGTTAATATAAATTGGAAGCTTTTTCAATATTACGGAAATAAGTATTTCACTGAGCGCAAAGTTCTGAAGTATAGTACAACATTGATCAAAATTTACGAATGTAATGTTATCTATTGAAAAAATGTTCAGTTTTTGAAGTTGCACTGGCATCTTATTAATAACAGCAAAAATGTTTGTAATGCATTTATTAAGACAATTATGAGTTTTAAAAAAATTCATTTAAATTTCAAATAAAATTTTTTCTCTTAATAATTTGTCTAAAAATTGATGAATAAGTCGCAAATGAAACTTATTTTGATCATGTCAATGAAATTTTAAACTTATATGGTTAATAGCTTCTGAAAAATCTTGCGCATACTGAAGTTTTTTTGTTTTGAGAAAAATTTAATTAAAGATGAAGAATAACTAATAGAAGTTAAATGTGTTTCACACACATAGTTTATTCTCAATTTTTCTGGAAGTTTTGGTAGTATCGTTAAAATTTGGCCCTAAAGTGTTAAGAAAAGATGGGGCTGTAACATATAGGAGTTATTAAATACGAATATTTTCAAACGAAATTAATTATATTTATTATTAAAAAATATTTTTACGTACTAACAAAATGTTTCGATGTGAAATATATTGATATCTATAAATAACTGATACTGAAGAGCTAAATTGTTTGCTTATTGTTTTTAATTAGATGTTTAAAATTTTCTAATTTTTGGGGGTATATTAGGTGGCGCCCCCACGGTTGAAGAAGGTGGAGGTGGAGGAAGCAATAGTTACCCAAGTGGAGGTAATGGCGGCAGTTATAATGGCTATGGAAATCCTAGTTATGGTGGCTATGGAGCTCCCAGTTATGGCAGCTATGGAGCTCCTAGTTATGGCAGCTATGGAGCTCCTAGTTATGGCAGCTACGGAGCTCCTAGTTATGGCAGCTATGGAGCACCTAGTTCTAACAACTACGGAAGTCCTAGTAATGGCGGCTATGGAGCACCTAGTTCAAATAACTACGGAAGTCCTAGTAATGGTGGCTATGGAGGTTATATGTATGGAGGTATTTTGCATTATATATTCCTATGATTACATAGTGTATTGTATTTGTAGTCCATTAGTACTTTAGGTCAGAGGTCTTTAAACTTTGTCGACTCATGGAATCCTTAGAACTATAACGGGTCTTTTGGGCCCCCTCTCCCCACTCTTAGAAAAATATATCTTAAAATAATATTTAAAATAGACCTATCGGTACTTTATGTAAAATAAATTGAAGGAAATTATTATATATTTATTAAAACATTTTAACACATGCAATTAATGTAATTTGCTCATTAATAGCATTAACTTATGTTTCATACATCACGCCACTTAACCTTGCATATATTTTTTGACTAGCGTGTGCTTGTGTTTTTTAAAGACAAACTGTTGAAATCTAGCTCTATTGGGAAGTTGCATGCAGTCGCATTTCATATTCTGCATTTAATTTGTTCCTATAATTTTATTTTGTTATCATACATGCGAAAGGGTTTTCATGGAGCACACAGCGTTAAGATAATCGCAGTAATAAGAAAAATGTTATGACGTGAATCTATTTCGCATTCACATCGATTGACAAATTGAATGTCCGGAGCTACTTTCGCATGTACGGCATTCCAGACATCGCGTTACGTTGTCGCTGAATGTGTGTCGACAGATCACACATTAAACTTCTGATTAATTTTTCCAGGTAATGAAATACATCTATATTTTTAGCTATTAAATACTAGTCAATTTATATGAGTGTTTTATAATTTTCCTCTCGTATTTTTATTTTGACTCGTGGAACCCGGGACTAGACTCCCATAACTGTGGTTTTCCGCGGAACACAATTTGAAGACCAATGCCTTAAGTGTTCAGACTTAAGGTAGGTCAAGTAAAATGACATAATTCTTCGAAATAAACTGGCAAGATCACACGCATTAATTCTAAAATTGAGGATGAAAGAATTTCAATGTCGTTATAAGCAAAAACTATAGTATAAATACAGCAAATATTGACAAACTTTTCATGTGATTATAAGTTAATATTGAAATTATGTGTAGTTTTCATTATTAAGTACGAGCAAGAAATCGACTTATTAAAATTTTCTACTAAATAAACCAGCATATAGCTGAAACTGTTACATGAAATCAGACGGCAAGCTAAACATAATGGGAATTTATCTAAATGATTGACTTTCCAGATTGCTTTGGTTACCTTAAAATTTAGTAGTAAATTTTTGCTTTGAAGTTAGTCGTTAGAAAGTGAAAAATTCACAGTAAATGAATTAGCATTTTTTCCTTGGATTTGATATTTTGCAAAGAGATATTTTTTTTTGCTGAATCCACACAGATGAAAGTGTTCCTAAAAATTCAAAAGCCAGTTTTAAAATATTTTCTTTCTTTTGTCCCATATACCCATTAAGTACCTATACATCTTTGTTAAATGCTACATTAACATTTAATATTTTTGAAACTCTCCTCTTTAAATTTGATATCCTTAATTATATGTAGCGGTCGCGAAACGGCAGCGTAGATTCGAACCCTGGACCAAGGGGTCCGAAGATGACGGGCCTACCAATCAGGCCGAAAAGATATCCCATCAGGCTGGTTGAGTAAGGCCCTTTAACTTCTAACGTTGTAGTAGAAGAGCGTCGCTGCAATACTCCCCCTCCAGTATCAACGCAGCGTGATGATACGGAATGGAGATAAACGTTGGTATTTTGTTCAGAAGGTTTTGTCAAAAGGCACCGAAACGTGCGCCATTTTGTTCAGAAGGTTTTGTCAGAAGGCGCCGAAACGTGCGCCTGAACCGGGAGCATTAATTGTGGCTTCATTAATTAACCGGCTTCATTAATTGTGGCTTGCTCCAATGCTATAGCCATATCTTCCAATGAAGTCTAGGTAATTGATTTCTTCCCTCTGCTCATTTCACGTCAAATGAACCCATCTCTTCAAATTTATCAATAATTTTTTTCACAATAACAGAAACTACAGGTTTCCCGCCTTTTTATCACATGCATAATGTGCAGGGCTCACGTCTTGTTTTTTTTAGTGGCTCTTTTTTTACAACCTTCTGAAAGTGCAACTTTAATTATAATCACCCTGTATATCTTATAAAATAACATTCATAAGTTCGATTA
Organism: Nephila pilipes; assembly: GCA_019974015.1. Classification (NCBI taxonomy): domain Eukaryota; kingdom Metazoa; phylum Arthropoda; class Arachnida; order Araneae; family Nephilidae; genus Nephila; species Nephila pilipes. The sequence continues at coordinate 384,689 of BMAW01094784.1, forward strand.
AAAATTAATTTCAAACAGTACTAAAATTTAGAGATCTTGTGCAATTTAATGAAATTTAAAGCAGAAAGCATTTCACATGAATCAGAATGAAAAATACGATGCAAGTTGTTCTTAAGATGAAGACTCTCTCGTTCGTGTTCTTAGAGTTTTTTTTCTTCTTTTTTTAGTAATTATCAAAATAAAAAAATCCTTGAGTGTAAAACTGAAGAATTTGTTATTGAACTTTTAAATTTGAAAATTTCAGTAATTGATGTAGGTTTTAATGTATATTTTTCTAATTATGCGGGAAAGAATTCAAAAATCAAAATATTAATGTTTATGTTTCGAAACATATTTTATTTAGCTTCTTATTTACTACATACATACATACATTTGCTTGAAACATTGGAATTCATTTTTTATTAATGAGTTTTAAAATAATCTTTCTTTCCAACAGAGTACCTTAAGAAACAACATTTTTTAGACGTTTTCATTGTATTAACATTAAATTCCTGTTATTAGTTATACATTTTTGAGGATATGTTACAAAAGAAAGGGTTTAGTTATTTAGCACTAAATTGTATACATAAAAGGAAAATATATATTTTATAGATGATTTTTTGACAAAAATTTATAATTTCAAATAAATATACCTTTGAATTTACTTCATAAAATATATTTAGTTTTTGAATTTTTGCAATGATTCTGAAAAACTTTCAGTCAATTTCCCATCGGTTCTCCAACTATTTCCACGTCAATTTGCTAAGGAATAGTTCATGTGTTTTGTGAAATAAGTAATTATTAACATTGCAACAATGTGCTAACAATAAATTTTAGAAATTTTTAAGTAAAACTTTATACACATGGATATTGAAGTGCATTTTTTTAATTTTAGGTCCATACTACAATCCTTATTACTATAATCCTTATTATTATAGAGGAGGTAAGATTATTACGATACTAGATATTTTATATATTGTGATACATGCAACTTTAATGTGGAATATCATTATTCTAACAATTATTATATATTGAAATATTCTGTTTTAATAATAATCAATTAACCATTCAGTTCTTAAAAAAACGGTTACTTAACCATTCTATTTATGTGAATTAATGTAATTATTAAATTCATTTAAGTTTGCATTTACTTGCAGGTAATGGCTATTATCCTCCTTACAATAATTATCCTTCAGGTAAGTCATAATCTTTGTTTAATTTCTTGGTATATCTCGCTGTAAGAAAATTTATTTTCTTAAGATTATAAAACTATTTCTTAACATTTGTTTAATTGTGAAACATTTAAATTATTTTGTTATAAAGTTTTCAATTCTCATTAAAGTAATTAAAAAGAATCATAAGCAAAATTTTGTGTTCCATTGCATTATTTTTAATAGATATTGATTTAGCTGAAGTTGAAAATATTTTATGAGACTATGAATTTGAATGTTCATGTTAAAAGTTAGGAAAACTAAAAATTACAAAATTGTCAAATTGTGGTGGCCAAAATTGTGGACACTTTTGGAAATTTTTATGTTTTTTTAACTTTGTAAGCTGATAGAAAACGTTACATTTCACAAAATGCAAAGTCGTATATATCATTTTAAATAAAATTTTATACTAAATTCAATATTTGCAATACAAAAACAGTTATTCAGTAATAATTATCGATATACATTAGATACTGATTATTGCAGTGATTTATCAGTACTTATTAGGGTAGCCTTTATTTCTTATTACGGCTTCACATCAATGTTTCACTGAGCTGACTATTAAGCTCTTCTTTTGTTATTACATAGCGACAGGAAACAATTATAACCTCAATTAATTCCATTTTATTTGATGGACACCTCATTCGGACAAGAGTTTTCAAACGATGCTACAAATTTTCGATAGGATTCAAGTCAGGACTGTTTCTTGGCTAAGACAACAATTCAATGCTCTTTGTACAAAACCACTCTTTCGATAATTTTTCTGTGTGACAGGGAGCAGCATCCTGCTGAAAAATAAATGAAGTATTTTTGGGAAAGAGATCCCTGATGGAAGATACAAGTTTTGGTTCTAGAATAATATCAATTTATTTTATGGCATTCAGCGTCTTATCGATGACATGAAGGCAATCAGTACCATCTGCTGATATGCATGACCAAATCATAACACTAAGTGGTTCTTCACAGTTCCCTGTATACAGTCAGGATGTAGCTCTTCTTCTATTCTATGTCTTACATATAATTTCGCCCATCGTGACCGAATAGCGATACCTTAGTTTCATCGCTCCACATAACTTGGGACGACTGATCATCTATCCAATTAATGTGTTTCTTTGCCCATTGTAATAATTTTCTGCTCTAATGTAAATTTAAATAACGTTTTTTTCGTGGAACTTTAACTAATAGTCCAACACCTAATAATCTGATTGTTCTTGAACTTACAGAAACACCAGCAACATTCAGATAATTTCTGATGTCAGTTGATGACATTATTCAATTTTAGAGACAGTTTTTTTATTCTTCTGTCATCAACAGGTGCTGTTCACTTATTTAGGCCTTTTCCTGCTTTGTTTTTTATTGAATTTGTCTCCTGATACCGTAAGCAAAACCTTCGGACTCCAGATATAGTCAATGAATTACCCACCTGTCTTACAATTTCAGCATCAGAAAGACCATTTTCTCCTAACACAATAATTTTACATCTCATTCTCAACTTGCATCTCATAATAAAACTAAACCAAACCAAAACCAAAACTTCTTGACTAAATGTTAGAAATTTTTACAACAATTCCTACTTGTGATTTGATTATATAAGAAACAGTCTTGTTTCTAATGAACAAAGCACAATAATGACTAG
>BMAW01094784.1:392514-416029 GCA_019974015.1 Nephila pilipes
TGTTTCGTAATCTTTTAAGCACCATGCTGACAAGGATATTCATCGATCGGATATAAAAATAAGGATCTCGAACGATTAAGATCGGGCAATTCACTTCATGTTTGCACACTACTGCTCGTCGATTTCTGCATTGCCGTGGTAACATTTATTGATTTCGAAGGGCAATTGGTTTCTTTCCTCTACCAAATTTCACTTCAAACGAACCCGCACTTTCGAATTTCTTTATCCTCTTTGGCAGACCGTTGTCAGACTTCAGAGTACAGCATCACCTCAAATTCTTTAATATGGCAGTAGTAGTCTGGTGGTTATGATCGTGAGCTTACGTCCGACATTATTTATGTACAGTCTTGGCTTCGAATCATGTTTCGAATTTTTCGAGGCTGCAAATCTTCCTGAGAGTGGGGTGTAAAAATTTGGATAGAGAGATACTAACTCAGGTACCATTCCTGTCACTTTACCGATTTTTAAAGTTACACTAAGTCCTTCATCAAAATAAACTGTCCTCGTATTGCTTCTTAGTGAAGCTTCAATAAACGTCAATCAAAATCTTTATGTCCGGAATTTCTTCGGAGCTACGTCTATATAGTCATCATTCTTGTTAAACAATTTCACATAAAGAGCACATTAGGTCATTGAGTTAGTCGTGACAAATTTCTCATTTGCGTGATGCACATGATTTGTTGCTTTGTACTTTCTTTCGTTTAAAGCATCTTTTTTGTTAAAATTATGAGCTATTTTTCCTGAATGTATTGTATTTTATTGAACTTCTTAAAATGGCTTTAACCGTTTACTTTTCGTCGGAATATAAAGTGAAAACATATTGAGTCAATTATTAATCCTTTCATTTTAAAATAAATTTAAATATTAAATCATATACTTAAGTACATAAAAATGAGGTCTTACTTAATTAGTATATAGATATGAGTAATAATTGATACCGGATAGTTTATTAAAATAATCATTATTTCGATTTTAATCTATGTATTCAGTTCAGTTAAGATATTTATTTCATAGAAAATTCAACAAATTTTTATTAGAAAGGGAGACAAATTGAAGACCAATCGATGAATTTTAAAATATTTTAAGAATTTACTCTAGAAAACAAAATGAAACAACAGTAGGTGTAATGTGGAATACAGGGTGTTTTGAAACTCAAGGTCAAAAATTTAAGGGGCGAAAGGGAGCATCTAAACGAGCAATTTTCTCCATATAGTGCATTGGCGGAGAGCAAGCGGTGAACAGCTAGTCAGCGCTGTAATGGAAAGCATAAAGAGCTAGTTTTCATAAACATCGTAATTTCTAACGTGGATTTAGGAGACATGGCGGTGTTAGGTTATTGGGAAAATGACATAGCCTAAGAATTTCATGGTAGAAAAGACGATGAGTAAGAAAAATCGCGCTTTATGCTCTCTATCATAGCGACGACTAGTGGTTTCTCCCTTTACTCTCCGCCTAATATGTATTGTATGGCGAAATAGGATTGTTCAGATTTTTTTCTATCTCCAGTTAAATTTTTGCTCATGAGTTTCGAAACTTTCTGTATGTGTGAAAATTCCCACATTTATCACTAAAGAGATTTATATAAAGTGTATTTTTAAAATAACTCTTAGTATTAGCACTTAGAATATGCTTCTTGATGTGTATTAATAATTTACTTCCGGTTTGTGTATGTATTAGGTGGAAGTCCACCAACTCTACCAACTCCTCCAAGTCCACCATCACTTCCTACAGGGCCTACTCCCCCTACACCTCCTTCACTTCCTACAACGCCTACTTTGCCATCTCCTCCATCGACTCCTTCCGTGCCTACGCCTTCTCTTCCAACGACTCCTTCAGTGCCTCCTACGCCATCTCTTCCAACGACTCCTTCAGTGCCTCCTACACCATCTCTTCCGACGACTCCTTCAGTGCCTCCTACGCCATCTCTTCCGACGACTCCTTCGGTGCCTCCAACGCCATCTCTTCCAACAACTCCTTCAATCCCTACTCCGCCAACACCTCCAACGCCACCAACTCTTCCAACACCACCAACATTCCCAACTGGCGGTAAGTGAAGGATCTAGTCTTTGTATATTGATATAGTAATATGATAAAAAATAACAGTAACTCCCATTTCTTCTTCAATTATTTATTTTACATTAATTTAATCTTTTCTGTATTTTAGCACCAATGCCATTTGTTAGACAGGGACCAGGTAAGTTTTAAATTAATGTTATTATTTTTAACTTCTTATTTTAAAAAAATAGAATTCTGAATGTAATTTTATTCGAACAGATATCACACACAACTTCAGCAGAAGGGCGATTAGATTAAAATTTTATATTAATTTTTAACAACGAACGAATTAAATATTTTGTGGTCACTGTTATTTAACATTTCATGAAACATTTCATTTTTTCCTGATATGTATGAATATATTTACAGTTTATTTTCGTTTAAGGTTTACAGATTAAAGTTATTGTAGTACATATATGTAGTTTATTAACTCTAAGAAATAATAAATAGTAAATGAAAGCAAGAGATCTGCAAACGACTCTCTTTAGTGTTCGTGATAAATATCTATGTATTTATTTCACGATCCATACCTATTGAATCAAAATATCTTTACTCTATTATAATTGAGACACCTTTTATTTATTACTCAGCTCTTGCGCCAAATCTCAATGTAATAAATTTGTCAAAAAGCACTTAATTCCAATAATAGACACGTAAGGACAAACTAAAATAAATTATTAATAATCACTTATGGATAGATAAGTTCGCTCAATCTCGAATCTCGCTTAGCTTATCAATCCTAAATAAGGACCAACTAATAAATTCTTAGCTTACCAATTTACTTGTCTAGTTCAATCACTTCCTGAAAACAGCTGATTCTTATCTTAATACTTGACTAGAGTTCACTTCAATCCACAAAAATAGCAATCCAAATTATAAAACTATCAGCAAGTTATTATTCTCTATCTCTCTTTCAGTATTGCTTCTTTTATATATTATTATCTCTAATGAACTCCAACTTACTTCTAACTTTATCTAATTTACCTAACCACGTTTCATTTTTTGTTTGAAAATTATTTTAATTTGCATAATTCAAACTATTATGGAGTCCCCGAGGTTAGCAAAAGAGAAAAATGCGAATGGTCACAAAGTTACTCATTAAATGTTTCAGGTGGCAAGCTGAGATAACGCATCATGAGTACAATTTATTACAAAAGTAACCAATGTTTGATTTCTTTGTTGTATAAAATATTAATATTTCGGTCAATATGTGTAGTGTAAATATATTTTGTATAAGATTGTTAGTTTACACAACGAATATTTAGTTAATCACGAGTGAATTTATAAGACAAACGAAGCAAAGAAACTTCTTTGTGAACAAGAAAAAGAGAAAATATACATAATTTATCAAACTTCAGTTAAGAAGAATTTTCTCTTTTTGAAATAATGTGATAGTTGAAGAAGGATCTACATGTGATATGTTTGTATCAGACAGATAAATTTTTATCGGAAAAAGACAAATTGAGAGGAACTAAGTTAAAAGAGAACTTTCATTAAATCCTATTAATACAGTGTTTGGAGGTGCAATTATTTAATGATGTTTTTAAATCTCTTATAATGATAATTTAGTTTATATCTTTTATAATTAAGCTGTACGCCTAGCAGAAAAATATTACAATGAAAATACCTCCTAAGTCAGTGAATTTTAAAAATGTGTAATAATTTTATTACAGAACAATTATTATCCTTAAGGCTTCCGTCTGACAACTATTTTCATTTGGTTTGAAAATATTTTTACCACTCTTTTAATGATGTTTTTTGTGGGTTTTCCGTTTTTTAAAAATGTTCCAAAATATTTTCAAAGATCGGGTAGAAAATATACTTCTACAGAAACCTTCATTATTTTGTAGTTTTCGGATGCCCTTTTTTGCATTCAAATAAATAAAATAGAATATATTTGAGGACTATAGTAGAAATTCCATAGGATTAACATTACTTTTTCGAAATGAAAATGTAGTCGGGAATCTTAAATATTATCCTAAGTGTTAGGTTATGATTTTTGTATAACTATGTTTGAATTTATCGAATCTCCTCTTGTACTCTGAATTAAATACTATTAAATATTAACCGCACGAAGCGTAAAAGAATTATAAAGGGGGTTATTCTCTTAAATATTCCATTGAAATTAGTTTTTAAGGTAAAATAAAAAAAAAAAAAACTGTACGGAAACAGTTTTTTGCGGAAAAAATTATTTGAAACTAAATACAAATACAAAACAATGAAAAATCAGAATTTAGAATAAACAATTAAATTTTAAATTATATCTCGATTGCATATCTTTAATTAATGCCAACAACATGTTTGAAAGGTTCAAACTGTAATGTGAGTTCATTTGTTTCTTTTTCTGTGTAACAAGTTTTATTTTAAAGTGAATTTTGAAAATGAACTTTCATATGAATAATATTAAAAAAGTAATTAAATAGTAGTATAAGTGAAAATATATTTCAATATTTAGTTTTATTACTGAATTTCAAAACCGGATTCAGAAAATAAATGTTATTGATGTTATGTCACTAAACTCACTTCTGAAACTTTTGTAAATAGATTTAGATAATGTGGCAATGAATTTACATCTCTACATTTGCTGATAAAGATATCTATTATTTTTACAAGGGAAACGAATGAATTATCTTTAATTAATGAAAGACAATTTATTTATTTATTCCATTGAAATAAAGGAATAAGCAATAAAAAAAATTGTCAAACCGTCTACTTATTTTGTAAATTTAGTTATATTCCATTTTTTTGTTACTGTTAAAAGAAAATTGAATTAAAATAAATATGGGTTTCATGAAAGAATACAAAAATTGTTTTATATTTTTTTTTCTCAAAATAATTTTGTAATAGCAAAATAAAAATAATAGTTTGGGTTTTATTTTATTTAATTATTTTAGGACATAGAAACGTTTGAAAAATATCTTAGCCTGGAGGAAAAAGTATTATATTTGAATGTTATCAATAATTTGATAATTTTCATAATTATTTTATTTTTAGGTTTCTTCACGTTTAGAAACAACTTCCCTTTCCCCTTTGGAAATTTCATGGGTAATAAATCAAATATATCTCAAAAAAATATTTGTTGTGCAATTATTTTGTTATTTGAATGTCTGAACATATTATTAACTTGTATTGATATATTTCTCCTTAAGGCATCATGTATCACTTATTTTTTGTCTTTTAATGTAACTGAATTTATACTAAAAGTATACACACACACACGCACACACACACAAATACACACACACACACACACACACACACACATATATATATATATATGTGTTTGTGTGTGAAATATTAAAAAGTTCTGGAGGTAAAAAGCACTTCGAGCGAATACTTTAAGATAAAACCTGCATAGAAATAAAGAAAAAGAGAAAATGCATTTCTGAAATGTTATTTAATTTTATGTATCTACACTTGCCAGTAGTTTTGAAAATTTACTAGTTTAAAGGTACATTTGTTTGTATGATGTATTGTTGAACATTAAAAATATTATATTTTATTACAATGCGTTATTCATAATATTAACTAGAAATAGCTTTTATTTGGTTGTTAGAAAGCAAGGGTTTTTTCCCTGTATTACTCATACTCAGTTTCCTCGAACCTCACTATAGACCCGTAAAGTAGCCGGGGATAATGCATGTTAAATCTGTAGGTGCCCAAAGTCTTTCTGTTGGTTTTGGTGTGGAAGTTTGGAGTGAGATTTGTCAGCTCAGGTGTCGTCCTCGTCACTTGATGGAGATTCAAAATTACTAGGTACGCTACTTTTGTATTGCTTCTAGAGCGAAGTTAATAAAACCAATCCAATCAATCATTACTGGAAGTTTTTGAAGGAGTACTTAGATGCACAAGCTTTTACCTCACTTCAACTGACTCGGATCAGTAGGTAACAAATGATCGACGACAATTGATATTAAAAAAATTGATATATTAAACATTGATATTAAAAATATCAATATTTATTTGTAATTTAATTCAATATTGTATACAAATAGATTAAAAAATGAAGTTAGTTCAAATATTTACATTGAACTGCTGGGATTGGATAGGATGAAGTTGCAATATATGATCTCATGCTTTGAAAGTGGATGATATTTAATAATATGCATGGCAAATGCCTTTGAAATTTCATAAAGAATATTCATTCGATTAAAAGTCTTTAATATGACATGTTAAGAAGCTACAAATAAGAAATCAACGAGAATAAAAAATTATATAATAAATCCGTATTAAAATATTATTACTATATAAATGTGCTTTTATATAATCTAATACAAATTATAAGGATTTATACTCAAGTTAACAATGGTAACGACTCATTAACTAAAAATTCCCGTCATAAGAGTCCGATCTCTAGATGTGATTTTAATATATAATTCATATATAATAACATTTCTTTCATATATATATATAATATCGTTCACTTACAATTTCTTCAGTCAAATGATTAGATTACACTGTAAATTCTGCTTACATAATGCAATAATATAATTTTTCTTTTCAGAACGAATTAATATTCAAAGATCACCTAATGGCGGTCCACCTAGAATGATGATGATGAGGATGCCACCAACAGGTATTTCTTCAGAATTTAATTTTAAAATTGTCAAAAATATGTAATTTACAATTTGTTAAATTAATATAGCTCAAACAATACTTGAGACTTCAGATTAATCAATATGAATCAGTGATTGCCTCATTGGTAATTACTGATTGACGTCATTCACTACAAATATGAAATAGCTATTTTTAGTAAATTCTTTCAAATTAATAAAATACTTCAAAAACTAATGAAATTAAGCATAGAAATTTTCTAAATTTGTTTTCTTCTTTTCTTATTTTAATCATAACATTTAAATCAAAATCTGTTGAATTTAAACAATCATAAATATTACAAAATGTTTTGAGTTTAATCATAAAAATATAGCTTTATCACACACATACACATAAACACATCGCAGCCCTATTTTCGATAGTTTTTATGAAACATTTTTATTTTTAAATGAGTTGATTAAATAATAATTTAATTTCATTAAAAATATTCTTAATGATCATTGGAATAATCTAGTACTAATATTTTAATATGAGACTAATGATAATATTTAGAAACTTGTGAGAAAAATCATGAGAAATATATACATGTTTAAAAATATTTTAGTCTAATTTCTCGTTTATTATTAAATATTAATCCAAACTTGTCATTTAGAGATAGAATTTCCTGTAGATGTCTTGTTTAAATTATATAAATTTTGATTTATAAAAAAGGTATTTAAATATTCTGATTTCAAAAAACAAATTATAAATTCATATAGCTATAAGCACTCATTTTGACGAACATGACCCTTTGTGCTCTTTGAGGCTTAGCACTAGTTTGCATTGTCACAGTATTCAAATGGAATGTGTTAATACATATGACGAAATTAAACGATAATCCAGACTATACTAACAAGCAGTCATCAAGCCTATCTTATTATGCTTTAAATGAATATAAATGACAAAAGAAGTAGAAAAATAGTAAATTGAGTTTCGAGATAGTAAACCTACAAGGACCATTTTACTACACTTGTGTTACAATGTAAGGTAAATATACCAGAAAAGCAGAGTATGTGTCTAAATGCTAGTTATTAGTTATGAATGATAACAGATGGTCTTAATGTAGAAATTAAAGGATAGGACAGAAAAATTATGATTCAAAACTCGCTATGATTATTATTATGGAAAATTATGTTTATTTATTATGGAAAACTTATGATTCAAAATTATGTAAAAATAGCATGATTTCAATAATGTTCATATTTTTCGGGAAAAATACATGGTTTAAAGGTTAACCTAAAGGTTATTATGGTAAAAGCAATTGAAAACTACAACAAGTTGCAGATGTTAGACAAGTTACAAGACAGATGTTAGACAAGTTACAAGACAGATGTTAGACAAGTTTACAACTTGTCTAACATCTGTCTTTTGCCAAGAAGTATCAGAAAATTGACACTGATTTATTACTCATGTAATATTTTTGTGATAAATGTCTGATTTCAGAATTATTATGAAGACATCGCACAAAAAATTAAAGAAATAGCCAATTTACTCACATATGATAAAATTTGTCCCCTGTTATGGTGGGGAAGACAATATTCATTGAAAAGTTAGAAAAAGAACATTTTTCTTGTGCCAAATCGATGATGATTACGAATTACCATTTAAAGGACTCCACTACGTCATTGTTTTATAATCTCAAACCATTTTTGTAGTTTCATGGGTTACATACGTTTGATCCAGTAATTTTAAAACATAAATGCTGCTGAACGTAACCTGTGAAGTAAGGTCATAAGGACAAACTGACTTTCAACTTACCTGAATAGCACATACGTTATGTATGTATGCAACATTTTAATACAATTTTCAAGAGGTTTTCAAACATATATTCCACATATTTTGCTCGCCTAAGCGCTTACTAATTATACTACGGTTGCCCAGACAAACAATGTTTTTTTTTTTAATAAATGTAATAAATCTTAATTAGAAGGATGCATACTTGAAAGTAAATTGTTTTGAAAAGATAATTTTAAGAGTGTATGAAAAAATAGATAACTAATAGATAAACATTTTAGGCCTTCATAATAAGGAATTCATTATTCCAGATAATGCTCCATCGACGAAGAGTTTTTGCCATAAATGAAACTAATAACCTTGATCAGTATAAATAACTTAAGCCGTAATATACAGAAGAAACTACACAGGATATAGTAATGTCTCAATTTCTAAAAGAATATTAATAATAAAAATATTTCTATATTACTTAAGATTTCAAACTTTGTAAAGAAAATTTCTTTGTTTGAACTAAAAGGTTTCTTTATATTTTGCATATTATTAATTATTTTCCTTCAAATAATTGAAACAGCTGGCACTACTTCATCCGGTGGTTCAACACCAGCAGGATCAACAGGTGAGACATATCCTTTTTCCTGCTGAATTTTCTTATTATGACTTAATATTTGTGTACTATATATATTTTATAAGAAAAATACATACGATAACATATATAATCTATTTTATTTTAATTTATTGCATTTTGCCTTTCCAGTATGCAGAATGTAAATTTTACACAGACTATGATAGTGTTGCGATTAACATTTTCACACGCGAGTTAAGTTTATACTCATAATTATACATTCTTTCAATATTTCAGCGAACTGAATGGTTCAAAAGTTACATTCAGAAGTACATTATTTTTAAGGAAGATTTTACATAGAAAGTATTAAAAACATTCCTGGGTAGTTAAATATATTTGTATGATTCGAAATAGAATGGTTATAACTTACTTCTAATCACGCGAATGAAGTAATAAAATAATTTTGTTTATTGTTTTTTACTGAATTTTACCTATTATTTACAATATATAGTTTTAAACTAACATTGAGTTAATTATTGATAACGAAACTAGTAACAACTCCTTAAGATACAGGTTTAATTGAATTTTGTGAAGTATTTTCTCGAATCATTTAATTAGCGAATAATATATATTTGTGATTTTTTCATCAGAAAACCTCTATTAAAACTTCATTTTATCTAACTTAAAACATGCTATTGAAATAAAATACTCTCCAGACTGTCTCTTAAAAAATTATATAGGAACAGACAACTATGAAACTTGATAGATTAAACATTTTTTTTTAAAAAAATATTATTATAAAGAGATTAATAAGAAATGTATGAAGAAATATAGTGCTCAAAATAGTTGTAAAATATAATTCTACTTTTAAAATAGTTCAGAAATCTCATGCAATTACTGGAAGTTAATCTTATGGGTTTTGTAATTTAAAATGTAATTAATCTTTGTTATTTAATTCGCTAAATTAGGTTTATACTCTTACCTCAAATCTAAAGTTTGGCTTTTCAAGCTTTATTTTGAGTTAAAATTAAATAAAAAATATATTATAGAAGAAATTTTCATGTATATGACTTAGGATAATTTTGGGATAAATAGTATTTTAAACAGTTAGAAATAAATGAGTTTATATATTTTGAAAGCCTAAGAGATTTTTTTGATTATATTAATAATTTATACTTCTTAGTACTTTGAAATTATGAATATTAGCGATATTATATGTTATTTTAAATAAGTTAGGATATTTTTTTTAAATGTATTGTTCTAGTCGCATGTAATATGGATCACTCTTGTGTGCTTGTTGAATTGATTTTTTTATTTAACCATTTTTGTCATAAAGTGAATTGATAAATGGCACGGTTAGGATCCAGAGAATATTTTAACCATCTCTATTTGTACAAAGCCAGACACACCGCTTTAAATTATTTTTATATTTATTTTGAATTTTCATTTTCAATTTTTTTTTTTTTAGTTTTCAATGTCTTTTTTGATACTATGCAATAAAGGTAATTTATACTTAAACCGGGAAGACGCTTTGGGTATATTAATACCACAAGCATATTAAATGACATAATTACAAAATAAATATTATTTATATTTTTAAGAAATGATGCAATTAAGGATAAATTCCTCCTTTGTTACGTAACGGGATAAGGTAAAGGATAATTTTGTGATAAAATAATTATAAAATAATGTACTTACATTCTTTTTGGAAGGCTATGTAGTGAATTACTGGATTCTATAAGGACAATTTACCCTGTTAACCATTTAAAGTAATTATAATTTAGATTTACATTGCTGAGAGTATAACTATTTTGAAAACTTAAGATATACTTGGATTAGATGCATTTGATTGCTTACAGTATCTGCGAATTACTTCGATTTGACAATGCTCTTGGCAAATATTTTTTTTGCACTTCACGAACGTGTTTCTAGGTTTTCAGTCCTTTTTCTATTGGATATATGTAGCATTAGAGGTAGAGTATTTTAATTTTTTTAGACTGTGGCTCATCAAGAAATTCTTGGTTCTGTTTCAATCAGAACTTCACTTTTGAAGTCGTTGTACGTAATATATATATATATATATATATATATATATATATATATACATTAAAAATAATATTGATAATAATATAGTATTGAACACAAATAATAAATCGTATTTCAAAATCATTCAATTATTCCTGGAAAATCAAAGCACAAAATAGAGAATTTTCCTTTCCGTGCTTTATCACAAATTTATGAAAAATTCTATAATATTATCCCTAAAAGAAGATATTGCAAAAATTCTAAGAAAAAATTGTAAAAATTTTTATCTAAGTTTAAAAATTATGACAATAGTACACTTAAACTTATAGGTAAGTTAAAAAAAGCAACATACTCTAACGCCATTTATTGGGTTTTATAAAAATTGAACAATTTCAATCCGTAAAAAAATTATTTATTTTCTAGTAAAAAGTAAAAATGTATGCCTTCAAGGTATTCCTTAACTTTTAAAAATTTGCATACATTTTCTTATTCTACTTTTTAATTCTTTTATTTTCATTAATTTTTAAGAAAAATAATAGGAAAATTAGCTTTAATACAGTAATTGAAAAAATACTTATAATTAGCCGTAATTTCTAAATTTTCTAAAAACAAATTTTTATTACGTTAAGATTAATGATATCTTATGTTCTTCAGAATAGAAAAATAGAAACTCCTATTCTAGAAAGGCACTATATCAAGATGAACATCAAAAGTATCATTTTTATCAAAACTGTTGCTGTACATTTTATTATAAAGAGCTTCTACTTTAATGTGTAAATGTGATTTGCTTACATTTCCTTTTTATTATTCTGAATTTAATTTAAATAGAAAGGACAAAAAAAAAAAAGAATTAGGTTTAAATTCCTATTTATTAATTTAATTAAGGATGAAAATGTCGTCAATATACCTAAATAAAGTAAAATCAATTTAGCTCTGTAAAAAAATGTAAATATACAGGATTATTCAAAATGATTCCTTAGATTTCAAAATCAAATATTTTCATAAATAACTGACATAGAATAATAAGTAATTCATGAATGAAAAGGGAAATTGTCGAAGGCTGTTTCACAAGTATTCGATATTCTTTCCTTTAGTTACTCATATAACCTCCATTCGATATGTGAATTCCTGCCAAATACGTTGTAAAGTGTCAATGATTATTGATTACATATGAACAAAAATCCGTTGTTTAAGTTCAAATAAATTAGTGAGAAATGATGTCCCATTCATTTTATTTTTTACAAACTCCCAAAGCAAGAAACAACTTAAGGCCACATCAGGTGAATGACCAGCCGTGCAACATCAAATTATCTGGTTCACTTTAACTGATCCAATTGTGAGGTAGCTTCGTAAAAGATTCTAGAACATATGTCACGAAAAATCTTCACGAAGGACCAACTATTTTTCCCAATATAAGACATCCACGTTTTTTTCTTTGAATTCATGTATTGTTTAACATCCTATGTCACTTATTTTTGAAAATATGGAATTTGAAAACCAAATGAAAGTTTGAGTAACCCTGTATATTAGCTAACATAATACTTGTTGATTCCTCTTGGGTTATACTTTTAATTTGTTTTTACATTTTTATCATTAGTAACTTTCTTTAAGTATTTAATCAGTAGAAAAATAATTTTTTCCCAAGAAATATAAAATTATAAATATTATACTGTTTAAAAACATTTAAAAGTATCCTTACTATATCATCTATATCTATCGAACTAAAATAATCTTCAAATTTATAACTATGGATAAAGTATTATTTTTTGTTTTAGGTATGTTTTAATAACATTTTAAGTATTTTTAATAATATCACTCTCGTTAAAATTATTCATAGCATCTTGTAAAAAAATCCAAAAATAATTTAATTTTAAAGATAATTAGATTTTGGTACTATACATTAATAAAATCTAATTTTGTAATTGCACTTTTCTCTGTACATCTTTAAAATTATTATTATTGAATATAATTTGACTACTTTTATTTTAAATTTGAAAGCTTTTTTTAGTTTTAATAATTTTAATGGCAACAAGTTTATATGTTAACTAAAAGTGTTATTAAAATTAATGCTTCTTAAAATTTATTCAAGTCACTAAAAATATAAAATTCATTTTTATGACGTGTTAATTTTCTATTTTTGTTGATATTATATTTCTCTACAGAGTAGTAATATCATGTTCCTTATGCAGGCCTTCTTGAATATTTATTTTCTTTTCTTTAAATTGGTAATATTTTGAGAATTTCTAATTCCTTTTTATCTTTGAACCAAAAATAAATTATTTAACATTTTTCATATCATAGTTATTATCGAAGTTATATTATAATTTATTAACCTTTTTCAAAACATCGTCTTTACCAAGTTACAAATTACAAATTAATGTTACCGAGGCGTTATCTTTTAATTTTTCTTCCCCCAACCTTTATATTATTTTTAGCATTATAATAATTACTTTTATAATTACAGTAATTCCTATAAGAATATTTTTCTTATTGTTTTTCATTAAAAACTTTGAGGAGCATTTCTATTATTTTCATAAAATATATCCCATAATGATGAATAGTATTATTGTTACTCATAAAATGATTTTCCCACCGTAGTATTACATACAATTTAAATTATAAAGTATGAAATGTTATCTAAATTATTTACATAAAAATGACCAATTTCTAATTTATTAAAATTTTTGAAACTACTATGAATTTAGTACCATGCATATGATAATTAAATTTAATGTAATGTTTGTCCAACATACTTATTTTAACATTTCTTACAATTCAACATATAAACGTTGTTATGCGCTTCGCATAATGTAATTTTGGAGTTTAGATTATAGTAACCACTTAAGAGGCTAATGTTTTAGGAGGGGCGTTTTGGCGTATCAGAGCACTTTTCAATTTTTTTTTTATCTTTTGCTTCAATTTTAATTACATTTAGCTTTAATATATTCAATTTAATAATTTTTCGTTTGCTTTAATTTTAATTGCATTTCGCTGAAATATATTCAATTTAATAATTTATCTTTTGCTTTAATTTTAATATCTGAAATGTTTACTATTGTCCATTTCTCTATATTTCATCGTTTACTTTAATCCTTATATTTAATTCAGTAATTTAATAGTAATTATAAAAAAGTAAGCGTACCTCGGGAGGTTGAATATGTTCTTTGCAAAACTTTGCATAGAATTTTTCTCAAGATTGTTTTGATTTTTTAACTATACTGTTATTGATTGATCACAAGTTTCGCATATATATCTGTGTGTGTGTGTATGAGAGAGAGAGAGAGAGTTTAATTTTTCCCACAAATACTTACATTCTTTCATTTCCCAACAAATTATCTTCGTAGAAACATTATTGTTTCGTTCATATAT
Source organism: Nephila pilipes (assembly GCA_019974015.1). Lineage (NCBI taxonomy): Eukaryota > Metazoa > Arthropoda > Arachnida > Araneae > Nephilidae > Nephila > Nephila pilipes. Next base: position 406,853 of record BMAW01094784.1, read on the forward strand.
TTTTCAAAATACGAAATTTGTTACTAATTATGGTTTTGTTATGTTTTATTTATCAGGAGGATCAACAGGAGGTTCAACATCTTCGTAGAAAAAGAAACAGCTTGATAATGCAACTATCCTAGTTTTAAATAAACATCTCTATAGAGTGATACGAAGGGAGCGGAAGAAATAAGCTTTTGTGCATGCTTTAATTTATATGAACAAACTGTTCCATCTAAAACTTTTATTGGATTAGTATTGCTTCATTTGGACTATTTGTATTTTATGAAATGTATAAAGTACAAATTGGACACGCATATTTGATTTGTTGTTTCACTGCGTTTTTGTGTTTTTGAAATTATAAAGAAATTTTTTTAAATGCATCTAAAATCTTATATTACAAAAGATAAATAAAATAATGATTTATACCAAAGTCATGTATTCAGTTTAAATTATAGCATTTGCGCTACGACATTTACTTATTACTAACTAATAGTTTTTTATAAATTAAAACAAATTTTAGATTTGTTGGTAGTATATATATATATATATTAATTTATAACGATGGATGCAATCCACAATGTTTTAAGTTTTGAAATAAATGCATGTTATTTAAAGTTTATGTTTAGTAAAATTTATATAATGAATCTAAACATATGTAATAAAATAAATGAACGGCTTTTTGTATTAATTTCTGTTTCGTATTCCACAACATATTATGAAAAACGTATTAAAGTCTTTTTAAATACCGAATATCTGAATCACAAATAATAAACATAAAATCAGTATAATAAAACTCTAATTCCAAGTAACATAAAAGGGAGAGCATTCTTAAAATTTATTAAGGAATATAATAAATTCCTAAAATAAATATTAAATTTTATAAAGATTCTAAATCATATATTATAAGGTATAATAATGAAATTAAAGGAAAGGAAAATTGGAGCTTTTTGATACTTTTAAACCAAAATTTGTTTTTTTTAATTATTTTCATTTTTTAATTTCTTGAGACTTTTTCGTTCAAAAAGTTATTCTCCTCTGAATAATTTTAATTAAATAATAACTAAAGTAATGTTTCCTATACAAATTATTAATAATTATCTGTTATTAAATTAGTTTATATGTCTTAATTCCTCCAACGTCTTTATTTCGTACTATAGAATTCATTATTGTGATGGTTTTGAACTAATTATAAATATTACCGATGCTTTTCTCTACTCAGATAATTTTTGAAAATAACCAAAAATTAATTGTTTTGTATACTCATATGAACACTAATATTGTGAAATGTGAAGCATATATAACTATAAAATACAAAAATAAAATACATGCATTAGGTTTTCGAAGCATTGTAATAATAATGAAAACAAGGATTTATCTATAATGTAAGTTTTTGACCGTCATTTTTAAATACAAATTTACAATGTAAGTCTAATATAAATCATATAATATAATGCAAGTATTTTAATACATCTATAATGAATACTTTATGTTGCTTCTAGGATTAAACATGTAAATGTTTCATAATAAATTTAATAAAAATATTTTTAAAATAAACTTTCCACGAAATATGTTACTTAAATTGCCTTTATAGAGCATTTGTGAATAACACAAGCAAAAGGATTTAAAATTTTAAAGTCATTCATGTTTCAATTAATGAATATTCTAATTTTTTCTCTTATTTTTTAAGGAATGCTGCTTCCATGTCTTCCATACTGTTTTTATTCCTGCTTATTACATTAGAATAGTATATGGTTAGTTTCTTATTGTCTCTTGTTTCAAATTACTTCGCTTTTTTCATCTAAAGATTGCACCTTTTATACACCAATATTTTATTAACTGCCTCGAAGCTGTTCCTAAACTTTTACTCACGTGGTTGATGCATTTTTCTTTTTTTTTTTTTTATTTTCAACCTCACTTCCATTTACATACATTTCTTTCATTTCTTTGAAAGCCTTAAAATCACCATCAGAGAGCAAGGATGTGTATCTGAACCAAAGCTCTCAGATCTTTGCCACAATTTCACATTCGTATTTTTCTCCATTCAACTAGAAGATTCGAACTTGCACCACACAACGAACATCGTGATGACTTTCATACTAAATATTGAATTCAGCGCTATCTTTTCCAAGTTCAGTTTGCTGGCTTTTTTCACACTGCTTTGACATTACTTTATAATCTGTTTCAAAGGGATCGATAACACATCTTATTCCGGGATTTAAAGTAATATGTCCAACCAACTTCCATCATATGACACTCCAATATCAACAATATCATTATTATTTCTTGGAAATCTTTAACTTTTGACATTTTCAATAATATCGTGCAATATTTTATCAGCCTCTCAGAGATGCCAATTTAGAATTTTTACGTTGTAAAAATTAAAAGTTTTACAAGACCTTATTTGCCTATTGTAATGCATGCTGAATGTCTCCAACGCTGAGTTACCAACTAACTAACTTAAAATCCATTTGCCTATTCTAATGTTTATATCATATGGTACATTAGAAAACTGATGATTAACCACTGGATATTTGTTGCAATTTAGAACCAACCAACTGTTTTGAAGAGGATGTTTCACTTTTAGTTTGGTCACAAATTTATATAAATTTATATAAAAACTTTAGTTTTTATCCAAAAACATTTCTTCTGATCCAAACGAAGTTTTAAACATACACTCTGATTGGGAATCTGTAAACAAAGTAATAAAAGTTTCACTAAATAAAAAAATCAAAGTAATAAAAACTTCAATATAATTTGGTATTTCAAGGAAATCTTCAGTTTAATCCTATATATCCATATTCAAAACATATGTTTTCGGAAATCTCATAGTACTATTTGTAGAAGTCTGTGTTTTGGAAATGTGTTTCACTAATGCTTATTCTCTTCGAAATATTATGTCTCTTAGCCACCCCAGAACGTTTTGGCAGTAGCAGTTTCGCAAAATCGAAAAATAGAAATAAGGAAAAGTGGAAAGCATCTAAATTATATAAACTTTGTGTAGAATAAATTTGTGTCTTCGGAAAGACTTTTTCGTCCAACGTAATTAAGTAACTATGAACACTCAAAAAACGTAGAAAATAAATAAACCCAAACTATTTCAGTGGTAAAAATTGAACTATTTTACTAAAGAAATTGATTTATTCAAAAGTAATTATAAGTAATTAAATTGAAGAAAGGGAAATTGCTTCAAAATTAGAAACCAAAACTAACCATACCCTTTAAGTTATCAAATATTGAGACTGAAAACTCTCATAATGTTTAAATATTTTTAAAATAAATTGAATATCAAATATAAAATTCGGTACTATGTTTACTAATCATATGGGCCACACACACATACTTTTACACACACACACGCATGTACGCACAGACACATATATATAAGTATATATGTGTGTATAATTATAAATCAGAAGAGTAAAGAAAACAAAATATCATGACACTTGAAAGATTTATTGAAAATATTTTAAGAAAACCTAAGAAAATTAGAAATTTTTGGGAAATACGAAAGGGAGAAAAATTACTTAACCATTAAGAAATGTTATTCTTGAATCATTGGCCTAAATATTCCTATCAACAAAACATATAGTTAAAATGGTTGCAACACCAAACAATCCAAGGAAAGTTTGAAAAAGTTTGAAAATTTAATCCAAAGAAAAAATTAAAAAAAGAGAGAACCAGGAAACAAAAAACTCTTCCAAAACCCAACAGCAAATATCAAAAATAAAAAGACAAGAAACTAAAAAACGAAATAATCTTCAAAAAACCAGTTGCAAAAATGAAAATTAAAACTAAAAAATTTTAATGAAAAATAAAGACATTTTAAATATGACACACCAAGTGTATTAATATTAAATACAGTAATACAAAGAACTGTAAACATTTTTTTAAAAAATACAAAACAAAAAAAGATTCAAATTTTGAAAAAGGATTTACTCACTTTATTTGTTCTCCTTTCAATTCAAAAATATACCTGAAAAAGCTCAAAAATGAGTCAAAATATGGTACTCAGATAAATACTGTCAATCATCCACACATCAAACTTTGCAACATGTTCTAAAATTTTCTTGTGTTGTCAGAAGGCAAATACTAAACTCTAAAAAACTGTTTCGAAATATTACCAGAATGCAAACGGTAAATTAAAAAATACCCACAAAACAATAATAGGACAATATAACAATTAAGAAAAAAGAAAAAAAAAAGAACTTACAAAATAAAAAATTTAAAAAAATAATTCCTTTAAGCCGTACAAATATTTCTAACCAAATTTAAAAATGCAAAGAAACAGAATACAGTAACGTCATCTATCAATCTACTTCTTAACTAAATTATATTTAAATTATTTTGAATGTTGAAAGGTATGTTAACTAATTTGATATTTCAAGTAAGAAAAATATTTAAAATTTTTCTAAAAATATTGAAACTTAAATTTTATATATATATATGTATATTGGCTATGTAGCCTTAATAACCCAATTGTTATTGCAAAATATACACTTATTGAAAATTTCTGTAGTATGCTTATTTTTCATATAATAGTTTTAAATATATGCAATAATTTTTTGACCTCATATTTGCATCGTTGCTCTGATTGCTTAGTGGTAATGATCCCGGACTCGTGGCAGGCATTGCTGTCATCGAGTTATGAGTTTGAGCATGTTGCAATTGAAAATCGTCCATGTAGCGAGGCTGATGCACATTAAATCCTGTCGAGGTCCCTTGTTCTTCCATTGACATAGCGTGGAAGTTCGAAATGGAAGCACCAGATCAGGCGTCACCCTTGTCACTTGACCGAGGTTCAAAATTATTAGGTTCGTTAACAATAGGTCTCGTATCGTTTCTCCCTGCATCATTCATAAACAAAATCACATCATTTGTGTATGTTTCTGTGAAATACCAGCCGTTTAGGTGTGAATGTGCATTTCTGATATTCTGAAAAAAGGAACAATAATATTGTACCAAATAAAAAAGTAATAATCATCGAATTCTTGTTTTAAACACATGTGCAAACGGAACAATTTTAAATAATAGTTTCTTAAATTATTTCAAAAACTCAATAAAAATCATTCTCTTTCTAATATTTCTTTGAAGAATTCAAACAAATAATATAGTGTACGTGTGCTTCTGAATATAGAAAGGATGTTTGAATGTTGTCCGTTCAATTTTAATTAATTTTTCTTATGTTACACCGGCTGTATGTAGTCTTGGTATTGTCTAGACAAGAAGAATAATGTGGATCACAATGGGTTAGATATATTGCTTTTGCCCTCAAAGGGATTTATGGTACGTGTGTATGCTACATTAATTTTACTCCAGTCATGACGAAATTATTATTACACTATACCGTGTATACCTCAAAAATTGTATCGAGAACTTCTTGAGTAGATAATTACTTTTTGTGTTTAGGAGAGTAGTTTTGTGTACCTTTCTATACTAGATCGTTTGATTCCAGAGATTTAATAACTGAATAAATTAACATTTAAAAAATAAAATGAAGTCAAACCATTATTTGAACTTTAAATAACTTATTGTTACTATGGCAAATTGTATAAAAATCTTCTGTTTCTAATGAGAATGTTTCTTTCATGTTTGATCCAACTTTGTAAAACTTGCATGCATTATCTAAATATAATCAAATGTATTCAAAATATTATATATTAATACTACAAGAAAATAAATGTTTTCAATTACTTTTAGAATTAATTGTATATTAATACTTATTTATCAATTGAAATCTATATAAGACTTGACTTATAACAAGCAACCTAATTCCTTTCACAGCAAAATTAGGAATGAAAGAGAACTAAATCAGCTGATTTTTTTTTAATTTAAAACGAAAGTAAAAAAAATATTAGTTTGAATTAGATAAATTTGTTCTCCTTATAATTTTTAAATATTTACTAGGTTTTTATTTAACTATTTTCTGATGTGATGAAGTTTATTAAATCTACAATAAAGTTTTAAATATATACTCCCGTATTAGAGGTACATTATAAATATGCAATAAACAATAAGCATTACTCATTTGTGTATTTAACCGTAATGCAAGACAGACCAGAAGCTATTATTTTTTGATGCATAAGAATATGAAAAATATTTGCTGCAAAGATGAAACTTTAGATGGTGTTTGGGGTGACGATATATTGATAAGTTATTACAGTAGGTAGCACTTTTTGCATTCCGTAGTTGCCAATTAATATTTTCCCGCTGGATGAAGTGCAATCCCACACGGTATTCGTTAGCCAATATGCCTCGCAGCCTGTTCAGTCGCTTCCTCGGCCTGCAATGTCTCTGATCCTCTCAGCAATCGAACATATGTGGGATGTGATTAGTAGTCGGTTGTTAGCTCTGTTCAAGTCCCAATGGAAAGACCAATTCTGGAGGATGATTGAAAGCGAATGGACGTTCATCCCTAAGGACATTATACACTCTAATAGAATTAGTATTCCACAAGGGGGCTGCTTGCAAAACCTTAAGTGGTGGTCCTTCTTCTCACTGATCTCTCTGAATTTTCAAACCTGTATTGAAATTATCTTTTTTTAAATAAAATTACTTATTTACGTATGTATTCTCTATTTGTGTATTAATATGTTTCATATTCTATCTATTATTCTATGGAGTTGCATTTTTTATGGTATACAACGTAGTATATATATATATATATATATATATAGGATAAAGCAAAAAAATTATTACTAAAACACATAAAAATAATAGAACAATTACAATCCAATATCAACAAAAGAAACAATATATAACCTCTACTTATCGCTCCAAAACAGATTGCAAATTTTCTAAACACATTTATTTTTAAATTAACATTTCGTTCTCACTATAATATTTGACAAATAATATAACTGAGATAATTTAAATTTAATAACATACAGGCAACTAAATTATTTTTAAAGTATACATTCTAACATAAATGTATCATAATTTAAGTAGACTTATCCTAAAAGTATAAAATTTAATGTAATTTAGCATAAATATATATTTTCTTGCATATTCATAATAAATTTATCAAGCAATTTGATATATTAAAAAATGTTACAGACTTTTATAAATTTGTGTCTTTGTAAGTAAATTGTCATTGTTATCATGTTATAATTGTTAAAACCTCAAGTTATAATGTATTTTTTTTATTTAAAAAGGGATGTGATTATAATTAACAAAAGGTACTTTAAAACAAGTCTGAAGTCTTAGCTATGTTTATAAGGACGTCAGTAGTTTAAAAAATTTAAAGACATTTGTATAAATATATATATTAAAGATCCATTACAGTCAAAAGAAAAGGACTATATGTCGCTTTTAGTGTTTTATTTAAAATTCTTCAAATTGCTTAAAAATTCTCTATGAATCCTCCCCCCCCCCCAAATCTTCAAAGAAGCAAACTCATATATATTTTTATGACGATTCTATTTCTGCAGTGTAATATTTCATTACAGACATAATCAATAATATGAATCTAAAGGCTTAAAAATAGACTTATTATAGACAATTATTTGAAAAGCTTCCTTGGATATACAATGCTAATGCACATGCTTCCAAAAGTTAAAATGCAGCTAGTGTTTTGTGTGTTCTTTGAAAACTAATAAAATCATGAAATGTGGAAAAATTGATTAAAACAATTATTTATTAAATTTCGAAAAACTTTAGGCATCAGGCAGGATTTACAAATAAAAAATTAAATTTCTTTGCAAAAATTAATTTTTTTTGTTAAAAGAATATTGAAGATTTTTGAGAAATATTTTTAATGAATAAGTATGAATAGGAAATATTTCTTCCTCTACTTTTTAAATTCTTTATATAATACGACTCTCGATACTGTCAAGTTATTGGATTTTGGAGTGGAAAGAAGCATCTATATATAGAGCAAACATTCCAGCTCATTTAGTTAACTCGGAGGAGAAAACAGACAGTCATTATATATATATTCTTCGATATTAGGTTCTAGAGATAGAGCTATCAATTTTAGTTACTCCTTATTATTGTCCGGTAAATATTCATCAACAAACATTACTTGGTAAAATAAGATATCATCACGCACCAATATATAGTGTGACATATGGAACAAGAATCTCGTCCTGATATTTTTTAGCAATTAGAGTTTCTTAACGGAGCACAGATTATGACCTACTAGACATATTCCAGCTTATTAACACATCGATCAATAACTCCCGAGTCTAAAATTGAAAACAACATTTTTTTTGCAAAATTTTTTTTTATTCATCAACATAACACCTTTTGTTAATCACCTTTTAGGGTGATACAATCGTTCCAACGCTTTTCCAAATCTTTTTTTTTTTTTTTTTTTTTTTTTTTTTCGCAAGAAATCTTTTTTGTTGCGAGTAAATAGCGATAAACAGCTTTCTGAATCATCGACTCGTTGCTCCATCGAAAGCAATCGCGGCACCCACTTAGAAAAAACATTTTTCACTTCACTTCAAAAAACCTTTTTCCTGGTCCGATCGACTTAAAAGTTTGACACGTTTCAAGCAAATATTAGTACTCTAGAAAGACCTGGTTACTAGTTTACTACGAGCACCATCTCAGGGTTAGTCTCGGGAGTTATTGATCGATGTGTTACATCATCGCGTCGCCTCTAAAAGTATGCCCTTCTACTGTATTTTATTGGTTCCATTTTCTATTCAGATCATCCCTCCACACGAATTAAAATAAACCAGCACTTTCACATGAATAATGTGGAAACCCATCGTTGTCTATTCCATATAATATGTTCTATTATCCAACATAAATAGGCAATTTTGTGTGATTGATTAAGAGGAACACACAATGAAAATCTTCTTGCAAGATATTCTTAATTTCGAGGACGTCTTGCATGGCAAAAGCAGATATTGCTGTTACAGTTTCGATACGACTATAAAAAATTTTTGAGGTAAAATAGCGTTTCTCCTCATTCAGATAGAAAGGGTTAGAAAACTATATTGTACAGGTCTTAAAACCTTTGAGAATCTCGAAACGGGCACATTTGATACTGAATTTTCAGAATAAAGTTGATTCTAGAGACTTTGGATTTTGTTACGAAGCATATTAAGACGCTTCGCAACCTAAGCTTGTGATAATCCTATTTCTATTAATCATATTGACTACCATTTTAATGTTTCGAATGAACTACACCTCCTAGACATTACCAAAAATACTTTTATACCAACAATTGAATATCTGCAAGCATAA
>BMAW01094784.1:421029-438897 GCA_019974015.1 Nephila pilipes
TATATATATATATATATATATATATATATATATATATACATTTCTCCATTGAACGTGCATACATTGCCTTACCCGAAAGTGAAAAAGATAGTATTCTAATCCATTATCAGAGATATGGATTTGTTTGAATTATTTTGTCACAGAAGCTGTGTGACTTATTTTAACATCCATCATAAAGTCTAATTAGTTAGTTAATAAGCTCATGACTTCAATTGGAGATATGTATGAGAAAGACAGCAAAGTTTATCAGCTCTTAACAAAGAATATGCAAGATCATACGCACACACTCTCTTCCTTAAAACCCTCTTAAATCAGTTAATCGTATCTTATATTCAAATATAATAAAGACATAGCTTACCAAATCCCTATTCTGATAAGAGAATTTCTCGTTTATTTCAAATTCGAACTTTATTATTCTGTTGAGGAGTTACTTCCAACTTTCAAATTAATTACGATGATTCAATTAAATCTGCACATCCATTAACTAGACGCTATCCTCTATCTCCTTTCTCTTTTTTCAGTTCCTTTTCGCTTATATATCACTATCTCTAGTTCAATTCGCTGCACTTTTGATCTTCTTCTAATTTACTTAATTATATTTCCTTTGTTGAGTTGTAACTGTATGCAATTAAAATTAAAACAATGTCCCGTGGATAGTGAAAAGAAAATCACGAATAGCCCAATGTCAAAACTATAAAAAAAATTTACATAATTTTGATTAAAACCGTATAGTATAGGAAGAGGAAGATTCCTGAGATTGATAAGAATCAACCTCCATTACCTGACACGTTTTGGTTAAACCAGGCATGGATCTCAAGATTCAATTGGAACATCGCCTGCTATGAAGTTTGGAACTACGACAACTTCGTTCAGTAGCTTATTCTATTGAAAGGAGATATGATATTGTGATGAAGTCTTTTTAGCCTTAGGTATGTTACACAGACCCCTCTATTGCCAATACAATATTTTTATATGCATAGTCTCCTTTGTACTTTCTCACCAGAAGTATGTTGTATTTATACCCCTTTATCTGATATGCATCTTAACTTTATAATTTATTCGAAACATTTTATTTAATAGTAGGATACATAAAAGTACTGATTTCAAAATAAGTATATGATTCATATTACATAGCTTAAAATATATACGTTATGATCAATATAAAATAACAAAAATAATATTTTTAAGTACAATCTATAATATTTTGCTGAAAAGCCTCTTGTTTTTTTTTTTCTTACAAACACAAATTATTTTATTTTACCTTTCAAATGCTTTTATGACCTTATTTAACTACCGAGTAAGAAAAAAACAGATTTAAGTCGATAGACATCTTCATACTAAACACTTATAGGCTTAATAGTTAAAAACAAAAGGATTATTCAAACGCTGGTTAAATTTAAAACGTTATGGAGAGTCACCACGATTTCCTCTGTAATTGCATCGTGAAGAGCAGATTAGCAAAATCTTTTATAAATGCCAAGACAAATGGTTTTCCGAAGAATTTCCATTAACCGGTAAAACGATAAGGTTTATATGTATCGTGCATCTATTGAAGATAATAAAGTGTTTATGATAAGGATAAGTACATATTTTTCCTTTCCTTTAAGTAGAAGAGTGGCAATAATTGTCATTGTAATTAAAATTTTAAATTTAATTTTGGCAAAGTAATTTCCTATTCAATTGGCCAAGTATTTAAGGAAAATATCAAAGAATAAAAGCAAGCAATGAGTATTTAAGCATTTGAAGAAAAAATAATAAATATCAAAATATTGTAAAAATGGAAATAATAATTTTAAACTTTTGAGAATTTCGAAATAAGTTGTGCAAAAGAATGAGATTCCAATACATTTATTTTCAAATAAATCTCGAATTTACAATATCTTGGCCTTTCTAATAGTGATGAGATATTTTTAGTCTTTAAATAATTATGAAAAATATAGTTTCGACAAGAAAAGTGATTTGGTGTAGAAATTTGCACCGAATCAGTAGTACAAAACTATGGTTAAGGGATTAATTATTATCATTTTGGCAGTGGTTAAAATGAGCAAAATTGAAACGAAAATGTAAAGCCTTATGCCATTAAAGACCCTTTCTAAAAACACTATTATTCATTTTACACCTATTTAAAGACATACTTTTTTATTTCCAACAAGAATTAAATTCAAACTTAACACTATTATAATTATCACAAACGATTTTAAAACATCAAATCATATTAGAATATTGTATGAACAATTAAATAAATTTTATACAAAAGGCAGTATTTTAATTGCATTATTTGAGAATTTTAAATGTTTAGCTTAAAATTTTAAATTAATATTATTATTTGTTTGTCCTTGTACAGAATGTTGTTTAAGTTAATATATTTCTAATTTTCTATTTTTATTCAAGGAATACAAACATTTTTTCGGTACGGAAGAAGACACATATCAAGATTTAGATAGACCCAATTTTAAATAAGTATTATATAATTGCAGATTTTTCATACGTTTCAAAGTATTATCTTATGTGCTCACCGTGTTATTAGGTAACCAGTTTATTACTTTTTGTATCAAATAGTCAAATTTATCAAAACTAACAAAAATGATATCTTCTTTATTTTTTAATGTGACTTAACAAATATAAAATACCATAAGAATCCGGAATTTCATGAAAGAAAAAAAATCAAAATGAAAAACTTTTTTGTATCAAACAGAAATGTTTATTTCAAAAAATAACTTTTATCCATTCTTTTGATTTGAGCAGAATTACTGAAATGTAACTAAATAACCTGTAGAATTGTAAATTTTAATAAAGAAATGGAAAAAAAACCTATGCAAGAAGAATATGAATCCCATTGCAATGAGTAAATTAATTCTTGAGAAGCTTTTTTGGTAAAACTGTTTCTTGAAAATTATTATTTTTATGTATAGAATTTAAACAGAAGTTTAAAAGTTGCTCATAATTTTTTCTTTATTTCCTTTTAATTTAAGAATAAAGTTCTGCATATAACCAAAAAATATAATTTATATTTTTTAAATATAATGGAGTAGAGTCAGATGAACATTCAACGATTGCCTTATAAGAAAATAATGAAAATATTGTATTACTGGTATTTAAATACTCCCGTGAATTCACTAATGTTGCGAACGTTTTTATCATAAAATGTTAATATGGTTCTTTAGTATTTCGTATACAATTTGTAGTTTTGTACTTGATTTTAACGAAACATCGAAGATTAATACTCATGTACAGCAATCGTATATTGATAAGATATTGTTCAGAAAATGGGGTGCTTTATTTGCAAATTTTCTCTGTCTAAAAATGTTGATACATCACTAAGATGTTAAACAATAAATAATTTATTATTATTTTTCGCAAAATTTTGATTTTAAAAGTGTTTTTTTATTCAGCATTATTTCTTGAATATTAGTTTGAAATCAATTACATGTTAAAAATTTAATGATTTTTCAATGATAATTATACCTTTTAAATTCCTTTACAAAGCTACTTTTTCCTTTGTGATTGGCTTTCATTTATCTAAATTAGAGTTAGCATGTTTAATAGAAGTGATTATATTGCTTCTTTTACTAAGTTCCTGACTTAATATTACATATTTGCTTGCATTGGATCTTATGGAAAAAAATGCTACGCTTGAAATCAGAAGCTGGAACTTAAGCAAATTAAGATTTTTACTATTATTTTTACTGTACATAGATATACAAATAAGTAACTAAGAATACTTTACGATACAGCTAATTCTGTCATTCACACTAACGTAACGAAATGAACAGATGCCAAAAAGCATGAATGAACATTAAAAAAAAATCAGTGTAAAAATGTAATTACTAGAATCACGCGTCACCTATTTATCAATAATTGCAACGAAAAATATCCACACATCAAGCAATCTGACCGGAAGTTATTTCTTTTTTCAAAAATTTTAAAAGATTTGAAGGCAATTAACTAAATTAAAAAAGGACAAAGTTCAATTATTCCCATATTGAGCTATTTATATTTAAGAATAATGTCAGAATCTCTTTTGTATATTATGTATCTTTTACATAATGATTACACATAAATATAAAATAATGTATGGTGCTTATTTTAGTACAAAATACTAATATAAAGCATGCTTTTAACGTGTCGAGTAAAATACATTTATATTACTTTCCGAATGACGGAATTAAAATTTCAAATACTTCTTGCCATGGGACGTGCAATGATTATTTAAACTATTTTTTGAATGACGTCATCTTTCTTTTATATATATAGTTGTCGGATATTGATGACGTTAAGTTTACTTAGTGCGTTATTTTACAAAGACATAGCATGTATGAAATTTGTTCAGAAATCTAGATCTTTAGTTTTACGACACAGCTGTTATTTTCGTATCCTGTAGTTTATCTATTTTTATATCTTGGAACTTCGAATCTTAGTTTGAATTTGTAAAAATGAATGGTTGACGTATATCAATAATCCCTACAAATAAAATGAAGAACTATAATCATTTAGAGAGATATTAAGCTATCCTAATTAAAGCAAGCTATGTTCAAATTTGAAAAACGTACCAAATATGTTTTTGAATTTAAAACTAACCAATAATTGCATTTTGAGTTTGAATTATTTACACTTTAAATTTAATTACAATGGAAATTTACAAATAATTAGAAATTTAATATATGAAGAAATAATATGGGTTATAATAGTGATAAAGTCCTTAATTAGAACGTACAATTTCATTCTTTGAATCACTGTAGAAAATATGCATTAGTTTCTTTCCTTGAAAATTAAGGGGAAAATGGTGCATATTAACAATTTAAAAAAATACTTTTAGAAAAATGTCATGTTTTTATGTTCATTGTTTTGTCAAAGGAGATGCCAAAGATTGTTTGTACCGTAACTTTTGAAGATGATGTCCGTACTGTAAGGATTACACTGCAGAAGTGGAATAATTGTAGAAAATATGTACAAGTTTATTCCTTCGCTGATTTTTGAAAAAAAAGTTCGTATAAAGAATTTTAAAAAAAATGTAAGAATTGCAAACAATAAACTGAAAGGTAAGCATTTCATTTTTCACTTAACTTTATTGATTCTGTTGCATAATTATATACAAATGTATTTAAGCTACTAAAGATTATAATATCGTATTATTTAGATATTAGTTAATAAATTGATTGAGGAAATTATATATTTATGCTATTTTTATCAAAAAATTAATATTTACATTAGAATATACTAAAGTTTTAGGTATTTATATAAGAAAACGTATTTGAAAAGACGTATATTTTTTATTTGTTTTTAAATATAAATTAAATACTTATATTTTTTTAACGATCGAATCAGATAAGGAAGGCGAGTTTCTTTATAGAAGTGTTTATTCGAACGGCATATATTATTTCCAAAACATGAAAGTTGTTTGAGCGCAAAGCTTTGAGGTCATGAATAGTTAGTTATTTTCTTTCTAAGACACGTTTTATATACAGTAAACTGTACGCCGTTATTTACGTATAATTATTGTACAATATAATTTTTTTTCTTTGTTCAAATTACGTAAATGCAGTAAATACACGGTTGCGGATATTTATGTTGGAAAAGTTGATTGATATTTAAATAAAAAAAAAGCTAATCTTACACTTCAGCAAAATCTTTAGTCTCATGTATTTGCTTCGAAATGTAAGACGTAATAGTTGATACATGAAATACATCTTGGAGATAAGAAATAATTGCAAAGATAAAATCCAGAAAGAACTGCTTGTTGCTCAAGTGAATTTACTAAGTAAACCTTATCCATTTATTTCCCATACTTTCGTAATGTAAAACTCAATTACTGTTGATTCGTAAAACACGAAATCTATGTTTTGCTCAAAGAATATTGATCCAAAGAATATTGCGAGCTAAAACAATGTGAATCCTTTGAATTTCGATCGTGACTGGTAACAGCAAAAATATTTTATAAAAGCTAGAAACGGAACGAGATTCTAGATTTTCCATTGGGTTCCATACAGAAACGCAAGATGTTTGCTATCATTCTTTTAGGGATATTTTGTTCCGCAGTGTCGGGTAAAAAATCATAAACTTAACATTTTATTTTATATCTTCTTTTTAAAGGTTTTTGTTATACAGTCTTAGTAGATTTCTTTTTATGATTGCTCTCTATATTTATGTATCTTATCTTAATTGTGATTAAATGCATGTAGAGTCAATAAACAATTTGTTATTCAATTTAAATATAACCTAGTGATAATTCGGTAAAACGATTCAAGAGAAAATAACGTAAATTCATGATAAGAATTTTGTTTGTTTCGAAACATAAAACAATTAATTTTTTTAAGAAATATGTAGTATATACGTTAAATAAATGTCCTTGTTTAGACGTAAAAGTAAATTACTTATTATATTTATTTGATTTTTTATTCAAATTGATTGCATTATTAAATGTATCTGAATATAACTTATATATTCACAGAAAAAATAATTTCAAGCAAATTTCTCCTTCTTTCAGAAAATAAAAGATAGTAAGATATTTCTAAGAATTATAACAAATTTTTGAAATTATCATAATTTTATAACTGTATTTTCCCATTTTTGAAATAATACAAATTGCAGTGTCTCTAGAAAATAATTAACTTTGAAATTCGATTTCCATAGATCATCCCATTTCAAACTGTAAACCATTTACAGTAGTTTTGTTAAATGTGATTCATAATTCTTTAAAACCATCTTTTTTAATATTAATAATAATTCACCAAAATAATTTATTTAAGAAATATTGTAAATCAATGAGCAAATTGTAGCTGACTGAACATAATAATTATATACATAATAGAATGAAAGGTGAAAATTTTAGGATTTTCAAAGGTTGTTGATAATAACTGAAAACTAATGTTTCTCTATTATACTTTGATTTAACTTATTCCATAAGTATTTGATGCATAGTAATTATTTGTAAATTCTACAATTTTATTCTACTTGTTTCAAATATTTAATGCTTTTTTCTATGATATAGATTCTACATTTGATTAAGGACTATTTATTAAGTCTATTTAAATCTAAGTTAAAAACACAGTCAATTCATACTTGATTTATATGAGGACAATTATATATTTAAATATATTAAATTCTTATATTAAAGAATAATAATATTCCATTGATTTTTTTTAAGGTTATGAATTCCATGAACATTTTCAGGGAACATTTTATCCTGGAGGTAAGACAAAGTTTCTTTTCTTCAAATTAAAATAAAATAAAGTGAATTATATACATTAAATGATGCTTTTTTGAATCAGGAAAACCTCATGTTACATATCTCTTTTAGGAGGATACCAAATAAATGAAAACGTTGGACCCTATCAATATCATTACAGTTATCCTAACACAGGTTGTATTAATTTTCATGAAAATTATATATATAAGTTATAAATTGGGTCTTATATAAAAATGTAAACTAGGCTTAATATAAAAGAAAACAATCACTGCAACATGATAAAATTTCCTAAATAAAAGAAAATTTGCAATGAAATAGTGTCTAGTTGTAAAAACCTGAAAATGCATAAGGAAATAAATCTATTAAGATGGTAATATTATATTAAAATACTAAATGCGATTAAAGTTTGAAAAATTTTACATAAACATAAAAAGAAGGGATAACTGAAGCTATTGATTTAACTCTTTGAATATTTCATAAAATGTTTAGACTATTTAAATATCGAATCAACGAATTTAAATGCAAATATAATGTTCAGAATTATTCCATTTACTTATATATGCTAGGGTTTAGACATTACTTTATAATTTTACTTTCCTTTTTGCATGATAATATTTAATTTTTCTAAAGTTTTGAGCATTTCCTTTAATTAAATTGGAAATTTATTTTCAAACATAATAATTATACATGATTACTGAATAGTACTTGAAGTACTACTTAAAACATCAGAATTTGAAAGATTTCGATTTTCTACAAAATTTGAATATATGTTAAAAAGTTTGAACTTTTGTAAATTTGTGTTTATAAAATTGCTGATTACACATGTATGTATGCTTAATACTTATAAATTTTAAAGTAAATAAAACACGAGTTTTAAATGTATTGATATTAGAAAATATACTTGCCTATTATTTGTGTTTAATTTTAAGACAGTTATTCTTGCATTCGAGACTGACAAAAACGATTTGTGCTAAGTTATATATTTTAAGTTATATACTATAACAATTATTTATCTTTCAGATAACAACAATAACAATAATTACCCAAGTAAGTAACCAATTTTTACAGATTTTAGAAAATTTATATATTTATATATATATATATGTGTGTGTGTGTGTAAACTCTTTTTATGTATAAAGGTTTTTTAAAAAATATAAAATAAGTAAATTTAAGTTAACATTAATTTAGTTTCATAAAATCAATCAATCATTTTTATGTGGTTTGGTGACTGAATGCTTTCTTGATAAGAAAAAGCATTATCGAACCGTATAGGGAGAATAATTTAAGATATTTACACTGCTTATGGAAGTAAAAGTTTTATAATTCTTTTTAAGTTAAAATTGTTTAATATAATGCGTATAAATATACATAGATTACTTTTTAGAGATTACGTTAATTTAAATTTGCTTAAATGAACTTTTTCCTTTGTTTACATATTTTTTCTTTGGTTAAACTACTATTTTGAATTAGGATTTTAACTTATTTTTGATTCGATACGATTTTGATTTAAATTAACTCCCTAAAGTCTTATGTTTGGATCCGTAATACTAATATAAACGTGCTATTGTCAGTCTAAAACCTGAGATAGTATCAGAATACATTTTCTCCATATTTGAATTTATTTTCATAATTCATTTCTCTTGAGATAACTTTGTAAATTTTGGCAATGTTTCGATATGTTGAAATTCACTGTATTTTTTTTAATTAATGGTTTTATTTTTTTTTTCCACTTTTAATTATTTACAAGATTAATATGTGTTCTTGAATGAATATTCATGATTGTAGAATTGTAGCAGAACAATTTCCGCTATTTAATGACTTTAATACTTTGTTTGCTTTAAATTTCAGATTATTTATTTTTAACCTTAGTGCTTTTTTGAACAAATGTTTTAACGCGGACTAAATATTTAATTGAAAATTTTCAATAGATCGCTTTAGTTAAAGTTAATTGCAGGCTTGTTCACATATATTTCTAAAATCTAAGAACATATGTTAAATTTAAAGGAAAACTTTTACGATTCAATCAATTTTTGATGACAAGGCTCGTAGAATGCATTACACCGAATGTAACAGAACATCTTATAAAGTTTCGGCACATTTGCATTTATATTTAAACGTAATTTAAGATTAAGTTTAAAATAATTAAATATATCTAAGTACTCTATAATCATATTGTATATGCTGGCCTTTATAATATATATTATCAGATACAAATTAATTTCTAAGTGTGGTAATATTTTAAAAGTTGCCTTTCCTTCTATTAAAACACGAAAATCTTTTTATATTAATGAAATAAAAATAATTGTATCTGTTCACTTATGAAAAATATCGTTCATATTATCTAAAGCAAATGAAATAATTTATGCTTTACATAAAATCCGAATTCATGTCGAATTGTTTTACCTTTACAAATTTAGGTTCACAAAACTAATTATTGCATGTGTATAGATTTAAAAAATTGTGATACGTAAGTAAATAAATACAAATTTTAAGTTCCCTAATATGAGCAAATACACTTCTTGTTCAAATTTAAAATAATATTGCATAAACAACCTGTATTAGCTAACCATTGTAGTCACTCCTTTCTGTTTTTTGCTTTAAAATTTAACCACAAATTCCAAAAAAATCATTGTGAAACTCATCGAGGTGAGCAAGCGAACAAAGCGCGGAAATTGGCAAGAGTGTATTCAAAACATTTTAATCTGAATACATAACCAGAACACAAATGTACGATTGCGTAATCAACACTAAAATATTGAAACTTTCTTTCAAAGCATCAATCGTTCATTACACTTTCCGAGAAATTCGAATGAAAATTGTGAATTCTCTTGATATTGAATACCAGTGCATAATTGTAATCAATGTATCTTTTATTTTCAGACAAATATTCTCACATTATTTGCTAGAGTCATCAAAATTATTTTTACTAAACAATTATATTCCATTTTAGTTTTACATTTCTCTAACAATGAATCTTTTTTTAACAGGCAATAACAATTACAATAATTATCCAAGTAAGGTTTTGATTTTTTGTAGATTTTGATATTTTTTGATCAAAATTATTTTTATTAAACTAATACATTTTATTACAGTTTTGTATTTCTCTAACAATGAACTTTTTTTCAATAGGCAATACCAATTACAATAATTATCCAAGTAAGATCTTAATTTTTGTACTCTTTTGATATTTTTATTTAGAATGTTTTTCATTATATATGAAGAAGTTAGGAATTTGTATTATGATGAAAGACGTCAATATACTTTACCTCAATTTTCTTCCCTCTCTCTCTCTTTCTCTCTCTCTCTCTCTCTCTCTCTCTCTCTCTCTCTCTCTATATATATATATATATATATATATATATATATATATATATATATATACATACAGTATTTTGAATCTAATATCAAAGCAAATGAGCTTAAAAGCATTCAATATAGAAATATTGCGTATATCACAGAATTTTAACAGATGTTACTTACAAATAACGAATTATATTTTTAATGAAATTTCTCTACTTGATAAGAAATCAATCATGGATATTTTTGAGAGCGATAGTTATATAATTAATTTTAATGAAAATCGTGGGTGCCATCGAGTTTAGGCCCGTCATTTATGTTCTCGGTCAATGATATATCAAACAACTCCTACACATGGTGGAATCTTAATATATCCTTACACCAGACACTCTCAAGCTAGTTCCAAAGATGATTTATCAGTTTAAGTTTCAAAAATCGAGACGGCAATTTCATTAATTTCAAACCTTGATCTTCAAAATTTTCATCAAAAAGGTTAACTTGATGCGGTTAGACATTACCATCATGTGGAATGAATAAATCCTGAATAACAACAGCATATAGTGCGACACACATTGAACAAGGATCTCTTCACGGTAATAATGCACGAACTTTCTCATACGTTGCCTCATAGAGTTGCGTGTTTAATGTGGTTCCATGTCAAGAAAAATAAAAGAGCATAAAACCTTGAGAATCTCCAAATATGGTCACCATGAACTCTTCCGTTGTTGGGATTACTACTTGTTTTAGGAGTCAAAAGGATGTTAACAAGCAGTACCAAGAGTAGAAGGAAAGGATTTAACGAAAGGAAAAGAATTTATAGAACACGCAGTCTAAGTACTGCTTGTTTTAGGAGTCAAAAGGATGAGCTTGGAGTAAATCCGCATCTACACACTAGTTCTGGGTCAACTACATTTGACAAACTTGATTCCTATCATTTTTTACTTTTGCGTCAATATTCGAGATATCGAAAGGAGCACATCTTGTGATACCCCAGCACTTAGATTACTTTAAGCACTTTTTTTCTTGGGAAATGTTCTGTGGCGATCTATTGCAGTTCGATTCGACAGTTATCGTGAATCATTTCGTTTAAAGGGTTTCAGTGTTCATCGCTTGATGCGGAGCGTTTCCGTTCGCTGCAGGATTGATGAAACATACCAGAGGTTTCAAGGTTTACTTCTTTCAAATCCCTGGTCTATTGTCATATTGTACTGACGCCAACAGCCAAGTCATCATAAGAAGCTTTCATTTGGCGTTGAATTTAGTTAGGTTCGTAAACCTGAGTTACAAGAGACTCAATGGCGTTTCGCTGCATCCACATCATATTCAAGTAAATTGTTATCATTTGCTGTTCCACCCACATAAATGAAACCATAAAAAAAGGAAACAAATTCATAACATAGATGATATATATCACCTTTCCGGTACAGCAAGAATTGTGAGAAGAGATTAAGAAATAAAAGCATTTTGGCACTGGAGGCTCTATTTCTCTCTTCACCGTAGTAAAATTGTTGATCGAATGAGTTTATGGATTAATAATTAGTAATAATAAAGTTAAGAAAACAAAAATTAATAATTTATTAACCTTAAAAGATATACTCACTAGCAATTTATGTGTTTCATTTTAAAACAAGCCATCTGAGATTAGATAATTAAGAAAGTGATAAAAAAAAGTTTTTGTTAAAAAAATACGTTTTAGAGTTTTAAATTTCTCTAAAAATGAATTTTCTCTTCAACAGGTAATAGCAATTACAATAATTATCCGAGTAAGTTTTTTAAGTTTTGGTATTTTTGAGAATGTTGTTGAGGATTAATTATATTTTTATATCAATTTTTTTTATTTATTTTATGAAGGAAAATTATTAATGTTCTTCAAGTTTTATCAAGTTCTTAAGTTTTATCAATAATTCCCATGATGTGTTTTATATTGAAAATCCCGTTGAGATAACACAACGGTTGGTTTTTTTCTTGTCGTATTTTGTATTAAAATTAATTTTCGATATAAGTGTTTTATTTATCTATTTTTAGCATATATAAAAATAATCATAAGCCGTTAGAATAAATTATAATATCATGACAGCCCTTTTAGCAAAGAATAAATATTTTCATTCGAGAATTTTACTAATATAGGAGATTAGGAAATTGAAGAAAAAAATTCTTTTGGAGATCGTTATATTCGTTCTTGATAAATATATATAAATACAATACATTCATGTATATGCTTTTTGTGATTTTGTTAGTCAATTTTGCACTTAAATATAGTTTCGATCTTTTCATTTATAAAATTTAAAAGTACATGGTGAATTTATAGACAACCTCCTATAGGGCAATATGATTTTATCCATTAAATATTGAAAAAATATCACTGTAAAAAATTAAATAACTTATAAAACTCTGTGCATATTTCCTTTTCTCTGTTTTAACGTATGTTAAAAGTAATTTTAGGAAGAATTTTGGTATTCGAGACAATTTTTTATTTCTTTTATGTTGGCATTTATAGAAGACATGACCTGTAATCCTTTCTCATTTTGCATGATAATATTAACTTCACTAAAATTGTATTTGCTTCTTTTATAACTTAAATTTCTTTTCAAACTTAAGAATTAAGTCTTGTTGTGTATGTGATAACCGATAAAGAAATTTCACTTTATATAACTGAATTTCACTAACTTATCTCTCGCCGAAATTTGAGTACATATTCAATAGTTTTACATTAGCAATTTCAGGGTCATGAACACGCTGAAAGAATGCACACACACATATGATATATATATATTCTGTTATGATTGAATATTTAAATAGTCCGTATACTAAAGAGATATTCAACTCTTTCGGTAAGAGAGAGTCACACAAAAGAAACTTTTTTATTTGCGTTTTTATCCGTTTTTATATACACAATAATAAATAAACAATCTTAAATCAAAGCTATAGCTTATTTTACATTCTACAAGCTCTATGACAAAATTCGAAAAGCAGAATTATAATTTTTATCTATTGCCTTTTTCAAATAATTTACGAAAACAGTTACTGCAAGTGATTCACTTAAACATATATTATAAGTTCCAAAACGAAACAATTAAGCTTTTAAGAATCAAAAAAATTGCTGAAATAAACACTAAAATTAAAACAAACCATAAGATATCAAAGTAGGTAATAATGTTTAATTCAGAAATTAAGATAAAAGCAAATGATAAGACTAGTCTTAGTAAATGTTGTTACTAAGGTTGAAAATTATTCATTAAAATTATATTACAAAATAATACCCAGTGATATCAAAATTAGAAAATCAATAACTTTATGTCTATTGATGAGAGATAATATATTCTATATATTATATGTGTTCCATTTTAAAACGAACGTAATTCACATATTTTACTCGACAGTTAGAAAAATTCCTTTTGTTAAACTAATTTATTTCATTATAATTTTGTATTTCTTTAACAATGAAACTTTTTTTCCACAGGCAATAACAACTACAATAATTATCCAAGTAAGTTCTTAATTTTAAACTTTTGAAATCACTGTTGAATATTATTTTCTATCTTTATTTTTAAATAGAAGGTATTGATATATTCTATAAAGAAAACTGTTTGTATTTCTAGCTAAAAAAAGTTCTTTCAATAAATTACGCAATAATTTTTATACTACATGGTGGGATCATATTATTTCTGGATTAATTTATTTCTTGGTGTATTAGAAATTCAAATAAATCTCTACTGTATATGAGTTGTTTAATCATTTTTAAAGATGTATATAATAACCACGAAGCAGTAGTTGGAAGTACAATATCGCAATATACGTTTTTGTACAAAAATAGTTTTTTCATATGAATTTTCTTACGACGAAAAAAATATGCAATTTGAATGAAGAAAGAAATTAAAATGAATGGGATCGCGAAATAACGATGAGAGTAACTCTATGGTAGTTAAAATATAGAATATATTAAGAAATTAATTAAAGTTTCGGGAAATCATTACACACACACACACACACACACATATATATATATATATAAAGCAAAAATAATATAAGGATAACATATAAATTACAAATCATTGTAAAAAAACCCTCTAAATTGAAAATGCCATTTAAAGAATTATACCTAGCAAGTAAAAAATGAAACTTCAGACTTAGAACTACATGGATGGACAAGGTATTCGTTTTGTATCAATATTTCCCTTTGAAGTTCCCACATACTATTACCCAAAGTGTTGACATTTAACATGAAGTAAAACTAATAGTTTCCTATATCAAAAAGATAATTCCATTTTGTACGAGAATCAACAAACAAATTTTTTGAAAGAAGCAGAATTTTCAATTTGTAACAAAACAAAAATTATAATTGAGCATTTTATCTCTTTAAAAAATTAATTCTATACCTCAAGACATTATAATTAGCATTAAAATTTCACTCTGTAACTTGAGGAAATCATTATGAAAATTAAGAGTTTGTATATTGCAACATCTTACACCTGAAAAAAAGCAAAATGTAGTAGAAAAAGTGATTATTTCCAAATCTTATCCAATACAACTTTTGATATTTATGTAAGGAAGAGAACCAATTTTTAAGAAAATTACAACCATGCTACTTAACATGCGGTAAGAAAAATTCCATCTATATGTGTTTCGAGATAATTCACTGGCTTCCAAAACAAAAAAAAATCGAATTTCCTCTTCAAGCTTATTATTTCCAAAAGTACGAATCAGATTTTAATGAAAGAATATAAAAGAGAAATTACAAGATAAAACAAAAAATAAGTAAATAGGAATTATGATATCATTTTAAAATAATAAAGCTATCGCAACATAAATTCAAGAGGATAGTTTTGGAATTCTTGTGGAAGTCGATCTTACTCCACCTGTAACGTTGCTGTTGTTTCTTTCATGGCAAAGGGAGGGACCTAATAGGAAATTGACCTAATAGGAATGAATATACTTGACCTAATAGGAACATAACAAATATTTTCATTAGGGTTAAGATATGGAGATCTGTCTTTCTAATGTATTCGTTGAATATTCTTAATATTTAGAAATTCGCAGTCCAGATAAGTCCTAGGTGATCCAGCTTAAACACCAATAAAAATGAAATCAGGGCCAAAAGCACCTCTGAAAAGGCGAATATAAAATATATTATGTCTTCATTATTCCACTCTCAGAGCCTCTGTCAAAGAAAAAGGTCGGGATTATTGTCCAACATGATACAATCAAGACCATTAAACCTCCGTTGCCACACCAGTCTTTTTCTTGGATGTTGAGGGACATGTAGTAGATTCTTGATTATCCGCAATTGAAAATACATTAATATTTATTGGTTATGCTAAAAAGGATTGATAGATTCAATAGGATGAATGTGGGTTTAATTTCAAAGCAGACCGTTTCATATTAGAAATTAAAGAAACAGTAAGAAACGTTTTGGTTAAATTAATATATTTTTTTTTACAAATTGTATTTCTTTAACAACAAATATTTTTTGCAGGTTATCCTAATTACAATAATTACCCAAGTAAGTCTCCAATTTTTATAACTTTTGCGTTTTTAATTTAGAATTACGAGGGTCGTTCACTAAGTCCATAGAAATTTTAACAGATGGTGCTCATAACATCGAAAATTGGTTGCATTTAGTAAGCATCATGACTTACAAGGCAGCCGTTTAAGTCTCAGTCACTCGTATTTGTGTTCCTGATGCCTTTCGTAACTCAAACATTCTTAGTCATTGCTCGCAGGTGAGGTTATCTTCATTTTCTTTGGAGCATATTTACCGGAAGTAACCCAACGTGTTGATTTCTACTTGATTTTTAGTGAATAATATTGAATCCAGGTCACATTGACGTCACCAACTCGACGTGGCAATAACCCAGTTTTAATTTTCCAGCAAATGGCTACCAAATTAAAACTAACTTTTGAATTAATGTCAAATTTGTTTCAGCTCCGTTTAACAAATGGCAGCACTTAATGGTAATAATTTACCTTAATGATGCCCTCTGTCTTCAAATACAAGTATTTCTTGAACCGCCCTCGTAATTTGTTCTTTCCAACAGAAATTGCTAACTTATTTTATAAAGGAAAATTGTCAATATTATTAACTATAATTTTTCCTTGTAATTCATTTATGATAATTATACATATCTGAAGGTACGATAAAAATATTCAGAACTGTTTTTTTGGTGGTATTGAAATTTTTAAATTATTTTCTGGAATCCATGCCCTTTTTAAACGTTTTAAAATAAGATTCTGAATTAAGACAGAAGTATGTACGAATGGATAGTAAGAAGAGCTATATCACGGAAGCCTTTTTGTTTTGCAAAGAAGGATTTTTTTCCTTCACTATTTTATCTAAGGTAGAAAATGAATAGATTTAAACAAGGAAATTCTACCTCACTATAAATCAATATTTTTGAAATTTTTAATTAATTGTATTAAAATACAAAAAACTTTATAATGTAATGTTTAAGGTTATTTTATTTATTATTTTAAAAAATGCTAAAAAAAATCCCGTTTTCATTGCATTTGTTGATATGCCTGAAAAAGTAATTTATATAAGCATTTTTATACTATAGTTAAATGTTAACTGTGGAAATTAAGGTGCTGATTTAGTTAATGTTTCTCTAAATTACAAGTTAATCACATACACCTCTAAAATCTGAGAAATAATACCGTTGAACATATATTCAAACTATCACAACGCAATCTGACATTTATCTAAGGAATAATAGAAAATATTACTGCATTTAAATTAATATTTCATAATTCATTTCATGCACTTATATTTTGCTAGTCCAACGCAAGTTAAAATTAATTTTAATAAAGAATTATAATATTTTGTAATTATTATAATGTTTAATAATTAAATTTATTTAATTATATATGCTTCTATTCGAAAATTGGTATTATCATTTTTATGTACCTTCCATTCCAAACCATAGTATTTAATTTTTCTAAAATTGTATTCCCTTCTTTTACAATTGAAATATATCTTATGAAACATAAGATTTACGAATTTGTGTGTGTAATTAACACCATATAGAATTTTAAGTAAAGCAAATGTATAACTATAAATAAATTTTCGATGAGACTAAATTTCAATAAATGTTTAACAAATTTACTTTTTAAAAATTAAGGTTTCAAAATATATTGACCTCATGTACATGCAATTAACAAATAGTTTTATTAAATTAAATAAAACAGAATTTTCATATTCACGATTTTAGAAAATATACTTGCCTAGAATCTCTGTGTTTCATTTGGAAAATAGGCGTTCGTTCCCTTGGTTGCTTACGAAACTATTTCTTAACTAAAAGAATATATAATGTGCTTGTATGTCTTTAAGAATGAATAAGTATGTCTTTAAGAATGAATAAGTATGTCTTTAAGAATGAATAAGTATTCTT
>BMAW01094784.1:438907-495360 GCA_019974015.1 Nephila pilipes
GTATGTCTTTAAGAATGAATAAGTATTCTTTAAGAATGAATAAGTATGTCTTTAAGAATGAATTTATAAGTTACACTGCCTACACTAATTAACTTCCATTGAATTACTAATTTTCATAAATTTTGAAATTTGAAAACGGAAAAAATAAATCTCTTTTCTGAAGGAAAATTATCTTAATTTACCGATTTATCTGTAAATACTACAACAA
Organism: Nephila pilipes; assembly: GCA_019974015.1. NCBI lineage: Eukaryota > Metazoa > Arthropoda > Arachnida > Araneae > Nephilidae > Nephila > Nephila pilipes. Next base: position 439,116 of record BMAW01094784.1, read on the forward strand.
TATTTATACAACCAGGTGTGATTAAGAAATTCTAGGAAATAAATTATTTAGGATATTTGAAATTCAAATTAATTTTGTGTATCGACGTAATTTTAAAATTTTTAATATGTTCTAAGATACTCCTGAAGAAAAAGTATACATTTTATCTTCATTAATTAATCCTAAATATATTACAAAATAAACAAACATTAAATTAATTTACATACAAGAATTAGTGTGTAAAATATTTATCCAATTTTCAATAACAAACTTTATTCAGAAAATGAGATATTTGCGCATATATTCATCTTATTCAGTATATAGCAAAATAAAATTTGTTCTATCCGGAATAACTGTCTTAGCATTTTATGTAATTGTATTATTTATAATGGGATTATTATAATAATTCTGAAATAATTTATGCACTTATAGAACACTATACTTTAAATATCAGAGATATAATAAAAAGTTGAACACAAAAGTTAAATATGAAATTTTTCTAATTCAAACCGATTAATTTAGAACCTGCCTTCAATTAATATATTTTATTTCAATATTTTTTTGTAATGGTGATTATTTTTTAACAGGCAATTACAATAACTATCCAAGTAAGTCATAAAAATTTAACAATTTTTAAAAATTATAATTAAGAATATTTTTTATATCAGATATGCTTTTAAATTTATTTTATGACGGAAGATTATTATTATTTATATTACCTTAACTTTCATTTAGTAACCATCATAAAGACTTTTATATAACTAGATGTGGCAGAAAATATTCAAATTTTTTTTTCTTGTCATGTGTGAAATTGCGGGAAAAAAAAAAAAATCTTATACCAATGTATTATTAAATATTTTATCCCTCCACACATACATAAAGAATTGCATGCGGTAAAAGTATAAGTATTATTTAGATACAAGTCTTTCTAAGATGAATGAGCAATAGAATCTAGGGTTATTATTCTAATGATACAATTTTCAAACTTTTAATTAATGTTATACTTAACCATTAGCATAAGGGATGGATACAAATATGATGTCACATAAGTAGTATTCACTTTACTTCTATTTTCTTACTACTTTTACAAGTCTAATTTACTTTTTAGCAATACTTAAGGTACTTAATATCTGTTTCTGTCGTTACACAAATGAAAAGGACGTAGTTGTCAGCAATTACGATTAACTGTATTCATATAGACCTTCAATCATAAATACGTTAGGGGAGCAGAGTGGCTTACTTTTTCGTCTGTTGCTTGTAATCTGTTACAGCGTTCTCTGTTTACTGCGTAGTTTTGAAAACAAACAATCACATTCTTACATATTCAGTCTGATAACAACATTTAGACTTCCTGGCATATAATCGTTCCCAATTATTGAAATTTGTAAATTATCCTAAAATTCTATGCTCAATAATAAGAACATAAATCATTGATACTAAATACTAAAATTGCCAATAACATTCTAAATTTACTTTATTAGATTGCTGATGAAAGACTTAGCTATTATACACTTCGAAATATTAACTATTACACATTTTAGAATATCAATCAATATATACTATAAAATACTATTAAACATACACTTCAAAAGAGCAGGTTTTTTTATCACTTTAGAGTATTAATTATTACACAATTCAAACACTAATTATTTTATCAAAATGGACCACACACACTCATACACGAGTCTTACGAAAACTGCATGTTTATAAGTTAAAGAAAAATTCATCCATATATAATATTCTGTAAAAATAAATCAGCTTATCAATAAAAGTCTAATCAATAAAATTATCTTTGAAAATATTCAATGAATAATTCTTAAAAAAATAAATCATTCTTATTCAAATAAAGCACGAAAAATAAAATTCAATAATCCTTAAAATATTCAATCATTCTTAGTTAACTAATTATTAAAAATAGTCATCTTCTCTATTTTAGATAAAATTTGATATATAAATATATATATATATATATATATATATATATATATATATATATATATAATTTTATTATAAATTACATAAAAATCAAAATTGATTCATAATAATGAGGACAGAATTCGTTATAGTTCTTACATTTCTCTCCTTATATAGCAGAATAATGATAATTGGCATTTTCCTGCCCAATTTCGGTTCTTAATTATCTTCCCTAGGTCGTTTCTTCTCACTTTCTTGAGGGGATTGACAATGACCTTCAAAATTCTTTGTCTACTTTTAATCTATTTCTACCTTGAGGATCCCTCCGGGTCATCGTCACTCATAGTCTCTTTCCTTGTCTTTATCAGGCTTTTGAAAAAGTCAGAAGCATTTCCTTTCACCGTTGAATGGAGATACATCCCTCGCGTTTTCACACATGTTTTATTGGTACATATCAATTAAATTTTTTCTTCCTTCTCTTGAATATCCCGCTACTTAAGTTGTTTCATGGATCCACTGAAGAAGGGCGAGCTTCTTCCTACAATTGATGTTGAACCACTCTATTCTTCCCTCTTCGTTGTATAACGTTGTAAGTGTCTTTTCCTCAAAAAACCTAACTAATTTGTTCAGATGAACTCTGGCTTTTGGGACGCACCTCGTAATGAAATTCTTCCTCCATTTGAAAATGGTTCAACAGTTTTTTCGATGATATTATTATAATTCTTTCATTTTGCCGAATTTTTCATCTGTTCATTGGTATTTCTTTTGTCTTTTATCAAAGCCATCTACATGTTCTAATGTTGTTCGAAATCAGCATACTTTAACTTCAATTCGGCAAAACGAAAGATAAAGAACGTATAAGATAAAGAACGAAGATAAAGAACGTATGTTCTTTATCTTCTGCTTTAGAGTTTTCTTTGTTAGCATCTGTTTTATATGGATTTCTCTTTTCTTTTCTTCCAAATTTATTTGTTTTTGTAATATTTTGCTTTCCCTTTCTTCAAGATTTTTATTCTAAAGGCCTAAATTCTTTTTGAGATCATTGTTGGCTTTCATTTCCCTTATTTTCCTTTTCTTTTCTTGGTATTTTGTGCTCTTTTAAACTGTCTTTGACGCAGTTCTTCTGTTTCACGTTCAGCCTGCAAAGGTGTGGTTTTTCTTTCTTCATTTGTCCTTTAATCTGCATTTCTTCTTTCCCTTTAGTTAAAGTATAGGTTTCATTCCTTAGATTTTCTAACTGATTTGAAAAATTAAAAATATCTTTTTCTTAATATTTGTAAAACTATTTTGTCTTAAATTTTACAACCTAACATTTCACTCCTTCTTTACAATTTCTGATCCTCTTCATTTTTCTTTCAATTCTCAACATCTTTCTTCATTTAAATTTTTTTTCTTCTATTATTATTTTCAACCTTAGTCCCACAAATTCTTCTTCATAATACTTACCATTAGTTATAATATAGTTCTTACATTTTCTTCTATAACACCTGGGAACATTTTCATCTGGTTCCTTATACTAACTCTATCCTTTTTTAGTCGTGGTATATTTAAATATTAAGGTTTTCAGTTCCTTTCACAATGACTTAATAGGTATATACTTATAGCTTAAAATCCCGCCCCTGATTGTTCACATCACTTCTAATCACTTACTTCTTTAACCTATATACTTAATTTTTAGATTTAATTTAGATACATAATTTTTGTTTATGTCGTTAGATAAATAATGGAAGGGACGTAGTTATAAACAATAATAATTAAATTGATTCACATAGACGTTTGATCATTAATATGTTTGGTGAGTAATTTTCATAATTATGTTTTTATTTTAGGTATAGTAGAAAATTTTACTATACAATTTCGCTCAATATCACAAAAAAGTTAAGATGTATTACTATTCCAACGTACGTTAAAATTAATTTTCGAAACAATTATACTATTCAAGTTTATTATTTTATTTGGTTTCTGCTGGTATTTAGAATAGATATAGACAGTTAAACTTCTTTTTTTTATTTTTGCGATAATTTGTCTAAATTAGCAATTCATGTTTTACAAATGAAATTTCTTATTAAAGTCATGACTCACGATTGAGCGTGAGTGATTTCCTCCATTACAGAAATTAACTTAAAATAACTCTACTTAAATTACTTAACCTATTGCTGAAATTCGAGTATTCATATATACTTAATAAACTTACCTTTTGAGAATTGTAGTTTAAAAGGTGCTGATAGCTAGTACAAAATTTAAAAAAAAATTTAATGAAATAAAATAAAATTTTGAATATAATGATATAAGAAAATATTCTCACCTGCATTCTGTGTGTTTTCTCTTAAACCACTTATTCTCAAACTCGCTGCATACAAAAACACTAAAAACTGTTGCTTTTAAAAACTAAATATTTATAATATGCTTGTAACCATATAATAGTGAATCCTTTATTGCAGGTTACTCCAATTACAATAGTAACCCATGTAAGTTTCCAGTTCTTATAACTTTTGTAATTTTAACTATCTTTTTCATAATATAATGTATTAATTTATTTTATTTAAAGAAAGTTGTCAATATTCTTTTCTTTAGCTAGGAGAATAATATTTATAATACAAGTCGTAAAGAAAAAAAATTAAAGAAGTAATTTTTTTTCATGACATACTTTTCTTGCAAGCTGATTTTTTTTCTCGATTTGATTTTAATACACGAAAGTGTTTTCATTGTTCATAAAACTCATGTGTGAACAACAGAAAATTTATGTTACATCATCACATGTGTTCCAACAAATCTTCACTGTGATTATTCGGAAAAACTTTCTTCGTGGATCTATATTATCTACCAACTTGACTCGATGGTCGAAATTAATATATTTTTCTGAAAGAGGTCCTAAAATATTTACTCTAATATATATTCGGATTGTCGTTAACATTAAAATATTGTTTAAGAATGGTTGTGCTCTTATCCATTTCAGTATAAATGTCTACAATTACATAGCTGAATCTTAGCTTTTGAATCATAGCTTTTGACGTGTGATTAATTTGGCAAGGTGGATCAATTCTGCAATTTTTCCCGAATTGGAAGATTTATCGAGTTTTCATTTCTTCTTATGAAGCATCTGTAGGGTCAATGTTATTAGATTATAATTTATTCTATTGTGGAACTAATCGATTGACTATCCATTGTTATCCGTATCTAACAAACACCTGACATATTTGAAATTGTTCGTCATTCCCTTAATCTATTCCTCCAAACTTGCATTACTTTTCGAGATCGTAATTTTGAGCATTTGCTGTAAGCATTGTTGTAAAGATGAACTTTCAGTAGTTATCGTAAGTGAACATATTTTTTTTTCCTTTTCACGTCTCATTTGTTTGTGTTTGAGCTTTTACAAATCACTTCCGCTCATATATTAGTACACAAAAACGGAACACCTCTATTTAAGGGACAGGCTATCTGGTTCGGTGGGTGTCCTTTATTGGGAGGTATGGTTTCTTTCAAAATTCTGAATTTGTGGTATGTAAAACTTAGTACTAATGTCTAGATGATTAATGTTCTGGAAACCAAAGTTAATTTTTAGGGATAACGAGATATTTTCAAAGTGATTAAAATTACGTGAGAGTTATTTTTTTTATTTAAATTCATTTTCCATATTTTCTCTCTTACTTTGTTTTAATGTATTATACAATTGAGTATTTTTTTATTTTCTATGGTTTTTTCAATTATAAATATATGTTTCCTGCTATGAAAATTTTATCTTAGTGAGGAATATTCTCTTTGAATCGTGAATTTGGGTTCATAGTTTCCTTTATACAAAACAATTAAAACTGAAATTATGTTTTAATCATTAATGCTAGTATATAAGCTACACCTTTGTCCTAAATCTATGGGAATATTAAATTTCTTCATTTCTAATTTTTTACATATTTAAAGAATTTCAATCTTTCATTGGTTGTGTTATATCTCTGTTTTTTTTATTGGCTCTGTCTCTTTTTTTGTGTTTTCATTATTATTGTATTTTTGTTTTTCAAACCTAAATTTTAAGTAACATTTAGAAATAATCTTATAATTTTTAGTTTGGTACACGTGTTATTTTCCATTATTTTAGATTTAATATCATAAATACTTAATATTAAGTTTAAAATTGGGATTCCTATATGTTTAGTGTTTGTAATTGTGTGTGAGAGAGATTCCTAATTGTATTTTTACATGCTTGAATTTTTATACAATTAATGCTAACAGAAGAGTTTTGAGAGATTGCTTCAGTTAATATTCAGATATTCGGTTTAATGATATGTTTGATCACATATATTTCTAAACTAGAAACATATAAGTTGGATTTAAGGCATAACTATTATTACGCTATCTATTTTTCTTTCTACCGCAAACAAGTTTGATCGTAGTTAATTGAATACTTCATTTAATTTCCGGCATGTTTGAATTTTCTTTTTCCAACATATGTTAATATAAATTTCAGAAACATTTATAATATTCAAAGTTATTTATTCATTTTGTATATGTTGTCTTTTTAAATAGATATTAACAATAATATTTTACATTATTTTTTACTAATACTACTTAGCTATTCTAAATTTATAATTCCTTTTTTTATAACAGAAATCCCTTGTCAAAAATAAAAAATAAATCTTGTTTTGTATGTGATATAACCTATTAAGAAATGCCATTTGAAACAACTATTCTATGTATTGTAGAAATTTTAATTATTTCTCTAAAACAGAATGTTTTTTTTTCAGCGGGTTACCCCAATTATAATAATTATCAACGTAAGTTTTCAAAGTTTTATAAAAAGTTTGAATTTAATATTAGAATTAATTATATTTAATTACTGCAATAATTTACTTATGTAATGAATGAGATTCGTAAATATTTTTTTCCTTAGTTTTTTTTCTGTAAATCTACGATAGTAATTTTTACACCACCCGCTTGTGATAAGAAAGTTCCCAAGATTGATTTGTTTCTTGCCATATTTGATATTTAAATCAGTTTGTTATATCAATATAATCTTTAAGAATTGTCACAAAATCGAACCATTTTGAAATTTATACTAGTTAACATACAATATTTTATGAAGATTGGAACAAAAATATAAAGCGGTTTCTTTGAGAAATATAACACCCATAAAGTAAATTAAAAAAAATAAATAAAAGCTGTATATTTCTTTCGAGTTAAGCCACCAAAGTGTGATTTATCATCCAAAATGAATAATTTATAACTTTATTAAAATAAAATAAAAAACATAAATAAATACTTAAACTCTAGAATCTATACAAATTTATTGAACTTTTTAGAACCGTACAATAATCCTTATGGAGGACAGCCCTATGCTCCACCACCACCGCCACCACCGCCACCGCCACCACCAAATGCTCCACCTATGCCACCACCAGGAGGTAACATAATTTTATGAATAAAATTATTTTCGTTCATATTGCAGTTTTATTTAATTTCATACTTTAGCAGCAAGAGTAATATTCTCCTTATTGTCAAATAATATTTTTTAAAACTTGTACATTATTTAGTATATGTTGATTAAGATAAAGAATTCTTGAATTTCAAAATTTTGCGATTGATTGTATTTTAATAAGCCGAGTAAATTTAATTGTTACTTATATATATTACAAATATTCTTATTGGGCAATATATAGATGTAAAAGATCAAGGAAATGATTAAAATGGCAAAAACGTTACTATGAACTATTTCAAAAATTATTTTTGGTGAACTTATTCAAATTTCTTTGAGGCTATTTTGACAGCATTGATGAAAAATAGCTAAGTAGTAATAAATAAAAAAAAAGTTTAGATACACCATAAATTGTGTAGTAATACTGAAATAGTTTATTTATTCTGCCTCAGCTACATTTTCAGTAATATAGATTAAATATATGTAAAATAAATTGTTTGTGATTTCTTCTACGACAAAGAGAGAATCAGTAACATCTTCTTATATACTTCCTGGTAGTAAATATGAAATTTCCCGGAACTTTATTTCAATTTAAACTTTTACTTTAATTTAAGCCAACCTATTGAATTAAATTAATAAAAAATCTTTCAATTGATTTATCATCGTAATACATGGATCATTACCTTTTCTATTTTTCAATAATTATTTAATTACTTTAATGATTTGCCCTAACTTTCAACAAAAAATATTTCTAAATATCTACATAATAAGGTAATTATCTCACAATTTTTATAATTCTAGTTTATATAAATCAATAAATGCATTAAAATAGTTATTACATGATCTTTGAGCATGAGGCAAAACGAGGAAAAACGAATTGTCTAAGAAGTTAGAAAATCTCAAAACAAATAATTTTGATTGATTCTAGTGGCAAGTACTCCAGTTTCCACAACAGAAGCTGCATCAACCCCAGCTTCCAGCCCAGGAGCTTCGTCGACCTCAGCTTCCAGTACAGGAGCTTCTTCAACTCCAGCTTCCAGTACAGGAGCCTCTTCAACTCCAGCTTCCAGCACAGGAGCATCTTCAACCCCAGCTTCTAGTACAGGAGCTTCTTCAACCCCAGCTTCCAGTACAGGAGCTTCGTCAACTCCAGCTTCTAGTACCGGTGCTTCGTCAACTCCAGCTTCCAGTACTGGAACCTCGTCAACTGCAGCTTCCAGTACTGGAGCCTCGTCAACTGCAGCTTCCAGTTCAGGACCTTCATCTACTCCAGCTTCTACCACACGTAAATTGCTTTTATTTAGTCATTTTAGATGAAGTTTACTATTTATTTTACTCTTAATTTTCACATAAAATCAAAGTTTCAATTGGGTCGTAAAAAATTATATTGTAAACTTGTTGGTGAAAAATTACTTTTTATTTCAATAGTTGCCTTGAAAATCGACTTTTTATTGATCTTTAGAACAATCCTAGATAATTTTTAATTGAAAAGATATGTTTATATATATGTTGTTTTGTAAATGCAAAAATAAGACAGGGATATATATATCACTTTTTTAAATTTATATCAGCGGGAATGTTTTGAGCGTTTAATTTCTATAACTTTTAAGTGGATGAAATTAATGAATAATTTTCTGAGAATAATTGTAAGATAAGTAATATATAAGTAAGATAAGTGATAAGTAAGTAACAAATGGTTAAGATGCAATTAGCTCTTCCTTTACATTTAAAGTTACCGATTCAATAAAGATACCAAAAAGTATGAATGAACATTACTTGTAAAATATAATTATTTTAATCATATATTATTTATCTTGTAGTTTTTGAAACAAAATTTATTACCTACTGAGGCGAACAATCTAACAAATGCTTTTTCTGGTTCAAATATATAACACATAACCAATTGCAAAGAAAAAAGTTTTCGTAAATTATGTGAAGATCAGCACCCCACTCTCCAAAATGTTCCTACACCAATGTGTGAAAGGGCATAAACATATTAAAAAAGCAACAATTCCGTTACTCGACCAAACGATTGACATAATTATTTATGCACACACACACACACTTATATATATATATATATATATATATATATATATATATATCAAAAGGATTGAATCAATGGATCAAAATGGCCAAATGATCGAATATCTCATTCAATGGATTAGTAGATGTACTCGATGGGACAACAATCTGATGACCAAGAAAGGAAAGAAAGCCAAATGTTCGTTGATTCATTTCAATATGATTTGGGTGCAATGACAAGTTAAATTTGGGGAAGGAATAAGATTTCAGTTGGATGCTAGAGACTCACGTGATGGTGCACATTCTCATCCAGGATATCGTGTCTCCTTTGATGGACGATATCATGTTTAATGAACTGAAAGGAATCAAGGAGAACCATTTCAGTTCATTAAAACAATCCCTAGATGATATTACTACTACTATCATTTGGAAAAGCACCTTGATGGCAAGTAGGATACATCGTTCCGATGGTATTGGCGTCACTCTCGAACCCTACTATTGATGTACTAGCGTGAATTTGAAATAATTGGTCTAGTCAGATTTTCCCACATGTTTTGGGATCAATGATAATACTCCAGCGCCCGTGTCTCATTGTGCAAAGTAATGTATTGTCATCAGAGGAACCCTCGTGGAATGACAGCTTCTACATTCCATAGCGAAAGCATGATTCTGTATTGTATGGCTCCCATACTGGGTACCGGGGTTAAATTTCAAAATAATCTTTTGCACTGTGATCCTTCTATCCGATATTTCAATGGGAGTGAAATGGCAATCACCCCTCTCATGTACATTTTGTTGTCCATGGTCGTTGGTACTGTAGAGGATGGGCTTACCAAAATCGATTTATTCATAATACACTTGTGATGCAGAAGTTCGTGGTGATTCCATTACATGCATCACTTCCGAAATGAAGATCAATTAGTCAGGTGACAGCAATTTTTCTACTATCAAATGCGTTTAGAATATTTGTTTTATCTTTGCTATGTCAGACTATTGCTGTTTTCTGTGATATCTCTCCTTATAAAGTCCTATAATTGATTACATCATTTAATTTGCATGTACAAAACATCTTGCATTGACACATTTTCTGTGTACCAAATGCTTCTAATTTCTTTTCTCTTCAGTATATATATATATATATATATATATATATATATATATATATATATATTACGAATTACTCTACTTAAAAGAAATTAAAACGGAAAATATAAGAAATTTAACTAATAAGATCTTTTTGTCCAAAAAACATCTCTATTCTAGATGTTTATTGTACTTATATCAGTAGCTTTTTAATGAGTTTAGTTACTTTACTCTTTACGTAATTTCCATCTTAATTTCAGAATATGTAATCTTGATAATCTTTATATTCATATAAAAATTATTTTAAGCAAATAACTTCATTTCTAAATAAACTTGTATTATAATTATTTTTCGTCATTACGTCTACGATTTTTTAATAACAGTGCTTCCATGTTTCCCTTTTTGGAATTGAACAATTTGCAATTTCTCTAGAAAGCAATAAGAAAACTTAGACTTCGTGACTTGATTCACAAGTGCATCACAATTAATCCTTTTGTGGTAATTACGTTAAATTTGAATTACAATACTTTTTAAGCAACTTTAACTAATAATGTCTTCAGTACTGTAAATTTATCATAAAATAGTGATAAATTAAACATAATAATGAGCATATATAAATGAAATTAGAAAATTTCTGAATTATTTGAGGTTATTGATTACAAGAGAACATTTTAATTTTTGGGTCGTGCTGTCTCTTTCTTCTCTTATCTCATACGAATGAAGTCCATAGTAGTAATTTTTAAGTAATACATTTTTATGCTATGTAACTCAATTTATCAATGATACTTTCTATAATATAACTTTCGTATTTACATAAAAATATTTTATTCAATACAAAATGATCATATTCAATTTTAAGATTAAAGTTGTATTTCAATGTGTTAAATTCTAGTATAAACGTAATAAAATATATTAAAATGTTAAATTTTTTTTTAGATTATATATTCCATGAAAACTTTAGAGGGACATTTTACCCTGGAGGTAAGACATAAAGTTGTTTTTTTTTGTAATCATATTAAAAGAATCTTGGATGGATATTCTTTAATGACTTTTTTCTAATCGTGTTTTGTTTTTTTAGGCGGGTACAAAGTAAACGAAAGTTTTGGACCTTATCAATATCATTACAGCCAACCCAATGGAGGTTGTATATTTTTTCATTTGAATAAAATAAATAAAAAAAAAGTTTTATTTAAAATTTATATTAGAGTCTCGCTTATTCGACATAAGCAAATGGTAGAATGTCGGTTAATTAAAAATGTTGGATATTAGCGAGATATTAAGAAAAAAGTCTATTAAATGTCAAAATATGTTACAGTTTTATGCATTAGGAATACAATAATCATATTTTTACCACAAAAAAAGGGGAAATGTTTAGAACGAAAAGAACCTTACTGTTACAAAATTGTCTGAGTCTAAATATACTTAAAAGGTTCAGTCCTGTAATGATTTAAAGCAATTTTTGATGGTAGCCTGCTTCCCTGACGAGTACTGTTTTTTCTCTACTAGGTCTCGGTATTCCTGCAGCATCATTTTGTAGAATCATGTAGCTAAGCTTATTCTTGTTACTCAATACAGCTTATTGCAGTGTCTAGTGTCTTAACTTCGTTGTTACATGAAATTCCGAAGAATATACTCGTATAATAATAAATTGCAGAGCATTCAGTTGTGAGTTTAGATGGTGAGTAAGGATGACAGACACATAACTCATATTATACATGGAGGTGACCCTATACAATCGGAGTTACCAATTAGCTGCGTTAAAGTCTAGAATAGGAGTGGTGAAACCGCGGTGCATTGTATTATTAAAAGTGGTGCTTCAGCAAGTTTTGTGTCAGCCATCGTGGTGTTGATAATGTCAATTTTATCAAATGCATTGAAAAAAATCTAGATATTACAAGGCGCATTTGGAAGTCAATTTCATGACTTTGCCAAAGAAAAAAACTGCATTCTCGCATACAACCCTTTCTCTACCGGAGGGAGGAAAAGAAGTGCTTCTCTGGGTCCGCGGCTTCTTACCGCGGAGTGCCACGCAATGCCCCGACGATTTTAGATATTAAACCTAATTCACGAAAAAAATTCCTCTAAAATCGGCTATTCATTAAAATATTTTGGTTTTTACATGTACTATTTAGAATGCATTAAACTTAATGCGCACGAAAGAAAAAAAGATTTAATCGAAATTTGTATGTTTTATACATAAAATAATTACATGAAAATCAAATATTTTACTAAAATAGAAAATATACTTACATTGGTTTTATAAATTTCATGGCGTAATGATGTACCATTTCGTGAAATAGTAACATATGAAAATGAAACTTTTTTCGCTGTATGATATTTTTATAAAGAAAAAAATTCTTCAATGCATAGTCCAAAGTAACATATCTTACACACATATTTGTCAACTTATGACGCTTCCCACAAGATTTTGAGCAAAGGGCACATCTTCTTCGTCCTTTTCTTCATTTAATGGCTATGTACAGATTTGGATTATTTTTGCTAACATCACTGTCAGATTCATTCATTAATTCGCAAATCTCAGAATCAGATATATACTTTCTTTTCGTCATAACTGTCGCTACAAATAAAAACCGACCGAATGTAACGAACATCTGGGAGCATCTGCAACTAAAAACCCTAACCCCCATAAACATCCATAAATTCTCATTTAAACTTTTAAGAATAAAACAAGAAAGTAAAAGCAAGCTGAAAGCAAGTGCACCCTTTAAATAATGTCATTACTTTTAAAGAGCTGCACCGCAAGAAGTGCATTTAACAATTACCCCCTCCTGATAGTCAGATGTGAAATCCGAGTCCATATCACCAAGGTCAACACTCCAAATAACCTATCTATATAGATTTTGATGTATTGTAACGCCATATAGTAACAATAAAAAATCAAATAAAACGTTCTGATCAAGCGTATCTAATGTGATACGCTAGGCACAGGAGAGTAAACGCGAATTGAATAGTATTTTTCGTTTGCTTCAATTTTAATTGCAAGTAGCTAATAATATATTGAATTTTTTAATATTTATCATTTCTTTTAATTTTAATTACAATTACCTTAAACATATTCAATTTAATAATTCATCATTTCCTTTAATTTTAATATCAAAAAAGTTTATTATTGTTCATTTCTCTAAATTTCATTGTTTACTTTTAATTCTTTTATTTAAGTGAGTAATGTAATAATAATTATAATAAACGCGCACCTTAGGTGGCAAAATCTGTTCTTTGCAAAACTTTGTAATTGAATTTTTTTTTCTGATTTAAATTTCTTTTCATCGGAGAATAAGTCTGATTTTTCCTCACTGGCACTTTATAACTTATTTACGACCTCTATATTTCACTGTAATAAAGTGAACAATCACATATCAGTCTGATTGGAAAAGTTTAGTGCTGCCATCTGTTGCTCTCTAACCCTCTGTGTGGGTGGCGGTATAAATTTTATACCATTTAATTTGAAGTATGAAACGAATGCTTTATATATTTTGTTTTGAGTAATTAGCAGTATTTACATAAAATTTCAAACATGTAGATTGGTTAGCTAGTGAAATTAAAATTTTCAATTCATTTCAGAAACATTTCTGTAAGAGATTAAACAACGACTTGTTAGGAACTTTCATTAGATTCAAAATTATAATTTTTATAATCATTCTTCATGGTTATGCCATCTATTTTAATTAAATAACATTATAAGTTACCATTGAAGATAAATGTATGGGGATGAGAGGTATTTTAGAGAGAATTTTAGGGTGCTAAATATGTGGTATAAAAAATATTCCACCGTTCCTGAAAGGGTTAAGAAAACAGAGAAAACAGACAAATTCAAGTTCCAAGTTGATCTCGCTCTCAATGACAACTATAGTCCAGAATTATCTTTACCATACGAGAGACTTTCGTAGATATAGCACCATTATGAAGCTGACCATTGTAGATTGGTGTTTCATTGAATTGGCGTAAATTAATTTATTTAACTACGTGATTAAATTATTCCTTTTCCTCCTCTAAACGAAACAGATTCTATCATTTTCTTTGTGTACCAACCATGAACATGAGCGCAAGACGGTACAAAAAGTTTTCGAGGTATATGTTGCTTCTTAACTCATCTGTTAAACAATTGGTGCATGGTATGCAAAAGGTTCTTATCCTGTTGTGGAGCAACAAAAAAATAGATTCCGTTTACCTCACAACAAACATTCAGTCCTAGTTGTCGATTGATGCATTTCCTTAAATTTAGGCGTCAAATAATATGGAATGTTGGATAAGCGAGACTAGACTTTATATTAAAATGAAAGACGGGCTTAAAACGTAACACTGCCATTTTATTACCTAACAATTTCCTAAAGATATGTAAGTGTGTAATAAAGTAATGTAATTTTAATTAAAAAACCAATGAAATATACCACATATTGAAATAAAAAGTTAACTTTATGAATTTATTAAAATACCAAAGAAGACTAAAATATAAAACTTTTCACATAAATGAAAAGAAAGGAATAATAGAAGTTATTATGGTATTTGAAAAATAAATTACAATTTTTTGGAGTATTTTCATTCCGCTGTTTAAATTATATATTTACAAAATATGTAAGATTCAATTATTTAACTTTTTTCTATACATGCTGGCAGTTAGAATAGTTAATCCGATTATATATTCCTTATTTTGGTGTGATGTTATTTAAATTTTTTTTAAAATTGAATTTTCTTCTATATTTCCAGAGATTTTTTTGCACCTTAAGAAAAATACCTATCTAACAATAAGGAAAGACGATATAAGAAAATTATATTAGGTGAATTTAAATAACCCAAAATTTGAATAAATGTTGAACAGAGAATCTTACCATTTACAAATTAGAACTTTGTGAAATTGCAGATCGTATATGCATGGATTTAATAAATAGTAACCTTAATGTGAATAAAGCACAAACTATGCATTTTCTGTACATTAAAATTATACTCGTCTGCAATTGTTTGTTTCCTTTTGAGATAAGCATTTTTACATATTGGATGCTTAGGAAGCAATAAAAATATTTTTAAGAAACTAATACATTTTATTAGCACCTTTTAAAATATTTTTTAACAATTAATCCTTTTTTACAGTGGGCAATAACAACTACCCATGTAAGTTTCAAATTTTTATAGATCTTGTAATTATAATTGATAATTATACTTTTGCTTTTTTTTTTTAAATAGAAACTTATTTACTACATGAAGGAAAATTACTTTAACTTACCATTTTTAATTAACTGCTATAATAATCTTAACATTATAATGTTTCATTAAGAAAAATAGATCTGTTTTTTTTCTGTCTATATTTTAAATTCAAATCAATTTAATATATAAATGTATTCTGAAAGTTATTTTTTTAAATATTTAAAAAGAATTTCTGGGGAAAATCCACTTATTACATTTATTGCTAAATTGTATATAGTTATATCTAAATTAAAAATATAAAACAGACACTTAATTAGTTTGTAAGCAAGAAATTATGTTGAAAATATTTATTTAATTTTCAATAAATAAATTCATGTGGAAAAAGAGACTGTTTTGTGTAAGAAAATATATTAAATATACCTTTTATTATAAGCAAAAGTTTCTGCTAACCAGAATATTTTTGTTATTAACTTATTATTTAAAGTGCTTGCAGGAGTGTTATAATACTGAAATATTTTATCCATTTATGGAACAATATGTTCTAAATATGTAGGATAGTTAACGTGTTTTAGAAAGAAGAATTCATCAAAAAAAAAAAAAAAACTGAAAGATTTCAAAAGCAAAACATTCGATTAATATTATTTTTGTGATTTACATAAATATCTAAAAATTCGCGATCATTTTGATTTTACTTGAAATATTTCTTAAAACTGTTTGCCATTTCCTGAAAGTGCATTATTCAGCATGTAAATAAGCAATACATAAGAATGCAATGAAAAATTGTAATGCATTGTCATATTTAATTAATCAAATGTATGGCACTCGTATAATATTAAATATCTGTTTAAAAATTAGTTCATTTAAAGTATATTGTAGGTGTAATGACACTGATTATCCATAAAATGTCTGCAAGATTTATTCAATTTATACATTTTAAACTGCTTCATAAAACTGGACTACATTAATGCTTAAAAATAGCAAAATGTAATGTTATTAAGTTTATTTATTATTTAAAATTAAGAAAAGAATTCTACTTTCAATGAACTGCTTATTATTATTTTTGTGTACATTTAATTATATTCTTTCAGATCATTTTTTCTTCAGACAAATGTTTCCACTGAACAATGGCTACAACTTTCAATCAAATGGTAATACTTTTTTTTAATGTTCTTTATGTAAACAAATATTAAAAAATCATACCTGGGAATAGGATCAGATATATTTTTTAGTTTTTTTTCCTTAATTATTTCATTTAATCAAAACAATAAAATTCGCTATTATATTGTGAACTAGGAGTCTAAGATTATTTGAAAAGTAAATCAATCACTGCGTACAACAAAACAAGGGACAGATACTGATAAAGAGGTGTATTTAAAAATGATTTACAAACATTGTACTTTTTTTAAACTTAGTCACCCAATACATTAAGGCATTATTGTAGACAATGCGTTTGCTACCGTATTAGACGCATCGGAAGGTGATTGCTAGTATGTTAACTTGGACGTTACCACACATATCATTTCTTTATGGCCTTCAAAATGACAGCCTCCGAGAAACAACTCAAGGTGCAAGAATAGATGATAGTCATTTGGTATTAAGAAGTGATATTCGATGAGGATTTATTTGTTCCAAGACAAAGGTCTTCTAACTTCATTGCCGATACAGTATGGACGGATATCTGACAGATTTGCTTATAGGTTTCTCATAGTTGCATAATCCTTACATTCATAAAGCGAATTACAGAACAAAATACATAGTCGATGGGACCTTCTACATACCTTTAGAGCACGATTTACACGTGTCAATCTTCACCATACGAACTTTTCTATTAATATGTATTCTGTTAAGTTACTGAAGAAGCGATACTGCATAGACATCGCGTGCTGTATGTGGAGAGCAGGATTTATTACAAGATG
Source organism: Nephila pilipes (assembly GCA_019974015.1). NCBI lineage: Eukaryota > Metazoa > Arthropoda > Arachnida > Araneae > Nephilidae > Nephila > Nephila pilipes. The sequence continues at coordinate 456,597 of BMAW01094784.1, forward strand.
GAATTTATTTCCCGGATAATCCTCGTATTATATCTAGATTTAACTAACAAAATTAAATCAAATAAAATATCTTACAAACGTTTATGTGTAGTGAAATATTCAAAACATAATTTTGTATAAATTAGATAATGGGTTAAATAGTTCAATAGCATTCATATTAAAAAAAATTCTAAAATTCTAAAAAAAAGTAAATAGTCTTCTCAAAAATTATATTTGTATGTATGTATTAAAATTGTTGGCATTTATTTTAGCTTAGTTCTCAAAGTTTCTAAAAAATTCATTGAATATAAATTTTCAAAATATGAGGATTTATTTAAGATAAAACTCTTAACTAAAAATATCAAGATGGATAACGAAAAGGTAATCTATGGTACCTGTATCTAATTTGAGAAATTAAATTAAAAAATAAGTTTTTTAAAAAAATTCTTTGTCTTGTAGTGTAGAATGGATTTAAATGTAATATGTTATAATATTATCAGTTTGCACTAATGTATTGTGAAATTGATTAAATAGTTTATTCCTTTTCAATCCCCCCCCACCAATTTTTATTTTCTAATTTCAGTTAAAGGTAAATATTTGTGCTAAGTGTTGTATTGGTTTCTAAAACTTAAGATATTTTACAAAAACTATTGCCTTTTACAAAAAGCCAACGACATTTAAAAAAAGCCAACCTTTTAAAAATGAGAATCATTAATACTTCAGTAAAGCTAAACTTCTATGTTTTCAGTTATTATTCATCTAAATAATTTATAAATTTATTACGGAAGAGTAAAACGTAAGAAAAGCTTGTTTTATATAGAATGTACTTAAGTATGTTAACTTTTCAGATATGTTTCACTTTAACGGAGGCCGGCCTTATCCCATGCCCTATCCCATGAATCGTCCATATGGCGGACCTATGCCACCACCAGGAAGTAATTCCACTAATTCATGAAAATTCTTTTTGTTCATATTACACTAGATTTAGTTGATTTGGGTTTCATGAATTTCGCACTATAGCAACACATGCACTATTCTTGTATCTATAGAATATTGATTGACTCTACATTGTTCAGTATATGGTGAAAACATTAAAATACTTGTGATTCAGAACTCCAAGAATTATAATATTTTAATAACTCTGATTAATTTTGCTTACATTTATTGTAAATATTCTTATTGCTAAATATAAAGATATAAGATAAAGCTAATAATTAAAGCAAGAAACACTGTACCATGTACAATTTCAAAAGCTTATTTAAGTTTATTAGTTAAGAGGCTTTTGTGGTTATTCATTTTGCATCATTGATGAGCATTTTTTAATAGTCAAAAAGCGTAGATTCCAAAACTTTTTAGGTAATTTTTGAGTTTATTTATACTGTTCCTGATACATTTTCAACCACAGAACTAAAAACATGCAAACCTATTGTTAAAAGTAGTTTTTTTATTGAAACTAAATTATTTTTTGCATTAAATATTTGATTTCTAATAATTACGGAATAAACATAAATTATAATAAACAATAAATTTATTTAATTGATAAATTACTCAAACATTTAATTTTAGTTTGATTCCTTTCTTTATTTTAAGAGCTTCCGGCAGTATTAATTGAGATTTAATACATAAAGATATATATACACACATATATCTTGAATTATAATTCATCATATAGAAAACAATGTTTATATATAAGTTTTTACTAATTATTTAACTGAATTTATTATTTATTTAAATTTTTGTGAAAAGGAATTTGATTAATTTACATATTTGAATAACTCAATCATAATTTCAACTCATTTTGCTTTATATAAATCAATCAATGTGTCTATAAATTAAATTAAATAATTTCTCAAACTTTAAATATAATGAAGAGACATACTGCGCTCCAAACATAAAAAAATCTCACAACAAATCTTTCGTCAGTTCATTATAAAAAAAAGTATAAATTTATGTAATTAATGAATAATTCCTTGATTGCAGTGTTCACTACACCAACTTCCAGCTCAGGAGCTTCGTCAACTCCAAATTCAAGCACAGGTGCTTCTAGCTCTGGTAATATATACAATTATTTAAATGATGCTGCTTTTCTTTCTGCTTTAATTTTCAAATAAATTTAAGCTAATTTCAATTAGAATACATTTTAATTGTATATAACAAACCTGTTGGTAACAAATTACTTTTTATTTTAGTAGAATAGCAGATTTTTACTAGCATTTAAGCATACACTGATTAATTTTTATAATAAATAGATTAGTTGATATGTTAAAAATTTCCATATTTAAAAAAATGTAAAAATAAGGTAATAAGAGGGTTGGGAACTCAATGCATAATTTATTTTTACATTTAATTGCTAATGAATTTTCTGCTTAATATCGGTTAATATTTACTTTTATATATACTTTAATTTGTAATAGTTTCACTGAAAAATAATTTAATTTCCTAATTTTTCGCATTCCCTCTTTTAAAAGTAAAGAGTTCATTCATATTTACTGATATAATTCCAAATTATCCCTTAATTTATGCGATCCCAAGCTCATAAGAATCTGCTGAGCTTGTGGTTCTCACAATTGAAGACCTGCGGGGATAATCCCTACTAGGCTGTTGGAGGCCATGTAAATCCCTCAGAATTCTTACACCTTATGCCATGTGATCTATAACGTATAATGGAAAATCTTTTCTATTTGACTAAAAGGAAGGAAAAATTATTTCTCTTCTGCGCTCTTGTATTATACATTAAACAGCGGAGTTGTATCTCCAGCCATATGGATATTCTCTCTCAGCCAAAGTGGAATATACAACAGTATTAAAATGTGAACTTCTCCACGACTTCTTCTATTTAATTAATTAAAATTTCTAAAACATTATATATATATATATATATATATATAATATTATAGGTTATCAATAGGGCCCAAAACTCGTTAAAACGTAAATACGAGTTGGGCAAACTATTGGTTGTAAGTCAACAAAGCGATAAAGTTTTAATGTGTTTATATGATTTTTAAAATCAATATAGTTTTCTTGTATTACTAATTTAATAATTGTTTTTAGAATTACCACGTTTTACTCTACTTTCTCTACATTACTTTTATCAAATGAAAGCAACTACGCTCTTATCATATGTTCAATTTTAATAGAATTAAGAAAAAGATCTAACGAAGTCAAAATAATTCTTCATCTATTATATTTTGTAAAGTAGTTTGCAGTATTTTTCTAGGATTCGTAACGTATTTATTAAAACTATTTGTCTCATTAAGGAATTTAATTCGATTTTATGATACTTTGCAGTCAGAAAAACACATGGATACTTATTATTTGCAAAATGTATACCAGAATTTTGTGAAAGGCTACGAAGATTATTAACTTCACTATTTTCAAATTTTGTAATAATTCATATCCAACTATTTCATATCATTCATTTGATAATGTACCATAAAAGTATTTACAAATGATTGCAAAACTTACCGGAACTTAATGCGTGTACGAGTCATCTTTTATTTAGCGCGTTTGCAATTCCACAATCAAGTGACTAGGATATATAAATTTTTTGTATCATTACCAGTTTTGTAGTTCATATTCATTACCTTAGGACCACTTGATTAAATTTCAGAAATCCCTTAAAAAGCATAATAGTTTTGGCTCTTAAATCTAAATATAAAATTCTAAAATCCTCAATAACTTGATTCTTAATGACAAAATTACTATTAGACGTCATTAGTCTATAATAAGTATTTTTCATCACGTCGTCTCATAATTTCTTCTGTCCAACAGTATTAAAACCATTTGTTGCCACACGTCTGTGTTAGCAATAAATAAGGACTATATATGGTTCACATATGAAATCATTGAAAATCTGCAATTCCATTATAGATTTATAATTCCATTATAGATATATTTTAACAACTACTCCAATTATAGACATACAGAAGAGTTCAAGAATTCTGATTTCCTCAATTTGGTAACCAATAATCTCTTGGACCTTGTTTCTTAATTATTTGTAAAATTGTAAGCAAAAATATAATTTTATCCATTTAATTTTGTGTGCGCATAATTAAATAATTTTTTCTTAGCTCTTTGTAAGCAATTAAAAACCCTTCCAAAATAGTTTTAAATGTGTTTTGTGAAAAAGTAAGAATAGGATATATGCAAAAAGAAACACATTCCATTATAGCTGAAAATAAAAAATATCGTACACTAAACAAATGAAAAGAAATAAAAGAGGATGAATTTATTTATTAGAAAACAAATAGTAATGCTAATTTGCCATACCTCTTTCAATTCTAATATTCCAAGAATATTTTTCTGTGTAATAAATTGATTACTGTGCATACATAATTAATTTTTTTTCCTTTTATATAAAAATAAAATTTTCAAATCATTTTAGATAGTTGCAGTAAAAGAAGTACAGTTCTCATCACCATGGCAACCAAATAGTCAAATGATTACTTAGATTTATGAGTTTGCTTCTTCTTTCACTCAATTTTAATGGATTGTGAAACATTTTTCAATTAAAAATAGTTAAAATGAATCTATTCTTGAAGTAAAAATTGATATTAAGCCATAAATTGAGGGGTATTTTGATATTAAAAATTTTTTCTAAAGAAAACACAAAATCTGCTTTAAAACGACTTTAAATGTTTAAAATACAATTATTGAATAAATATGGAAAGCATTTGTTAAGATTTTTTTCTTAGTGTTCTGAGAGCATGTTTTCTGAACAAAGTACTCTAAGACTCTGTTACATCTTCATAAAGACGATGGTTATTACTAATATGAATATAATATCAGTTAAGTATAAATATGCAAAATATGAAAATCATTATTTCAGTTAGTTGTTCTTGAATAACATTGTTTATTTCAAAATCGAGTTACTGGTAGATAATTTTATTATTGTTCTAAACTCAGTATAATGTTTTTGATGTAGATAATTATATTTAATCCTCAAACCTTATTAATTAGAGTCTGAACACTAAGAACTTTCGGTTCTATGTTTGATATTTTAAATATGTGACGTCTTTAATTCTGTTGCGGAGACCTTTAAAATTCGATGTACAGCAAACTGGAGAATAGCTTCCACTGATGAGCATCGTAAAAAAGGTTTTCAAATTGAATATAACTGGTTTCCGAAATTCTAATGTGGCTTAGGGTGGGAAAGAGGGTAGGAAAGTAAAGAATGAGTTTTGATTTCCTTGTCGTTAATTAAATGTGAATGACAATCATGGTTTGTGAGAAGTACTTCATTGGGCACCCGTGATATGTCTTCTTTTTTCCAAATAGGTGGATCTTCTACTGCAGCATCAAGTACAGGTGGCTCAACAGCACCAGCCTCTAGCACAGGGGGATCTTCGACTGCAGCTTCCAGCACAGGAGGTTCCTCAACACCCGCATCAAGTACAGGTAAAGCTATGGAAATCATTAAATTGAATTAAATCCTAGGCGCTGGGCAAAACAGGGTATCCCTGAGTTATATCCTCGTTTTTAAGACCTCATATGCATTATTTACAAAATAGATTTGATGTTTTCCACTAGATAGAGGAATCCACCACTACGTGACTTGTTTGTGTTGATTTTGATCAAATTAGATTGGAATTTCAATCGTGATGGTTGTTTAGATCAGAATATGGAAAACTATTGATACCATTTGTAGTGAAAAGCGTCCTTAATTTGTATATGATATGAAAATATATTTTAATATTACGTAAGAATTATCATATTTTTGAGTTCTATTTACTTATTCAATATTCATGATGATTACATAATTTTAAATCACACCTAAGGATAAGGCTAAGAGATACAAGGGTCATTCAATAAGTCCTTCGAAATTACAAGAGGCGTTGCTTGTAGCATGGAAAATTGCTTGTTTTTATTAAGGATCATGAATCACTAGACACCTGTCTAAGTCTCAGTAACTCATATTTGTGATTATAACACCTTTCGCACCTCAAAAATTTTCCATCACAACTTTCTCTACCGATGAGACCGTCTTCATCTTTTTGGGGGTAAGATTTATTGGGGTCAATCCAACGTTTCGATTTTTGCTTCATTACCAGAGCATAATGAAGAATCCAGGTCTCATTGACTGTGACAACTCCATGCAAAATGATGTCGACTGCTTGACGAGGCAGGAATCAAATATTGGAATGAATTATTATTATAAATAATGGAATTATTATTATAAATAATGGAATATAATCAGATATTTGACATAATTATGTAATTTACTTTTCTAAGTTTGTAATAAACTAGGTAACTAATCCAGAACAGAATTGAACCATAATTGAAAATTTCAAGTTTTCTTGTAGAGTGCAAATACACAAATGCCGAAGTAAATTGAATTTAATGAAATGGATTAAACCACACTTAAGTGGTGTATAAAATTCAAACCATGGGAATTTCGCGAAGTGGAATTATATATATATATATATATATATATATATATACACATGACAGAATACAGCAAAATTTAAATAAATTAGAAACATTGTATATTTCTAAGGAATCTATTCTCGTCATATTGCATTCCGGATATCTTTTGCATTAATAACACCTAACGTTTTCAATTAAAGTACATAATACCCTAAAGTAATACTCCAATCTTATCTTCATACAACATTAAATTATTAGTATATATAATTTCATTTTTTAATTATTCGTAATCAAATGCTGCTAATACAACATTTTCTCAAGCTGCAAGTTTAAATCAATGTAATCAGGTATTTAAAACAAATTCAGAAAATTCCAAATAATGTAACGAATGATTCGTTATTTATGTGTTTTTAAATTTTTTTGCAAGCAACATATCAAGAAGGTTGATTGATAAAAAAAAATAATTTTGCTCAATTTGTATGACGTCAAATTAGAAAGCAATAGTAAAGCATTATTTCAAGTTATTACAGCTATTTGTAAAATTTAAGATTGATAAATTAATACGCTATGATTCTTTAGATACCTCACTTTGACTGGTGAAAAAACTTGAATTATTACTTATATAATGCAACTTTAAAAGCTTTTCCCTATATTTCCCTTCTTTTACTTCTCTCACTCATAGTATAAAGACACTGCTCTTGGTACCGATCACCGTATCAAACAGTTGGCACGGGAAACCAATAATAGCCTCCATCTTAGAGCGGGGCACAGACAGCACCATGAGCTTGAATAATGGCGTAGCCTAGTAATGAAAATAATTTTCTATGATAGTTCCATAAAAGTTTTTGCACATAATGGTGAATCAAACGTAAATGTATTATCTGCTTAGACTGTTTTGATTTCAAGGCGTTACAATTTATATGCTCTTGCTACAGGAATACGTTCACTAACGTTATATAACTTTCAGTCTTTACAAATTAAGAATAATTCTTATGCCTCGAGGCAAAAGCTATTTCCTTATGATATGTCATCAGCAAAACGTAAATGTATCATGCCATGAGTGCAGGCCACTAGCAACCAATTGATGGGAAATGGTTATGGTCGATGTGAGAACATTCAAGGTGTCTTTAACATGCTGCAGAATGGATATAGAAGTAATTTCTGGGTCCGCCACCGCTTGTCGGGGCATGCGTCGATCCACGCCTACTGTCGTCCCTCTAGGTGTACCGGCACTTTTCAAACTTGTCATATTTCTTTGTTCCATCCATCTTCGTTACAATCGGTGCACTGTGGACGCATCCAGGTGTATATCAGCTGAAATACACCGTGTGAAACAACTTGCCCTTCTCAGTCCGATCACCATGCTCCTCGTAAAATTGCCTGTCGGCTGAAACTGCCTCCGTTGACAACGGCCTGTCATTCTCTGCTATTACTCGCGTTCTCTGAGAGAAGAATAAATTGTCTGCGATGATTTTCATACCAGAAATAACGGTACAAAAATCGAACTTTTTGCAAGGTTCCTTCCATTATATCTTCTTCAATGTACGCTGGAGAACTTCCCATTTCACATCATTAGCATACTTCGGTGCATCTACACCTGAAATTTTCATAATTTTCTGGCCACTCCTTCTTGGTGTTGTAATTTCAGTGTCGCGTAATGTGTATATAAGAAGAGTTATATTTAAGTTAATAGTATTCTACAATTTAAATATCTAAATCGCAATTCGTTTTCATAACCATTATAATTTTATGTATTACGGAAAGCTTTATATAGAATTATAAGAAAAATATCAAAACATGAAAAAAGCCTTTGATACAGTTGATAATCTTATAATATTAGCTTATAATTGATTCAAAGAAGAGTAGGTTTTATTAATTTTATACATTCATGAAATAAAATCTAAATCAGGAAAAAAATAACGTAATTTAAAAGAATAATAATAAGTATGGTTATTTATGAAGGTCATACATTTTTATTCATTTGAAAAAAATTAGACCAATCTCATTACTAGTGAATCGTTAGTTAGATAACAACAACAACAACAATAATAAACAATATATTCGCCATACGAATTTTATTACCTCAAATAATTTTCAGGAGGATCATCTACAGCAGGGTCTAGCACTGCGGGTTCTACAACCCCTGGTTCGACCACTGGAGGCTCTACAACCCCTGGTTCAACAACAGGAGGCTCTACAACACCCGGTTCAACCACAGGTGAATAACTATAAAAAATCAGCTATGTATTTTGTATGCAATGTTTTTGTACTATCTTCTTCATTTTTTTAAAAAATGTTTTGTAATTAGATGATTTACATAAACAATTATTTATTTTAGAAAACAGTACAATATAAGTATCTTTTATTGAGTAAAATCATGCATCTTTTTAGAAATGTAACTGAAAATATCCTATTTAATTAACAAGGAATTTAATAATTTTATTTTTACATTTCCCATCGATGTATAAAAATAAATGTCAGAAGAATCTGAAGCACAAGCAGCATTTTTTTCATGGCTGAAGTTTAGTTGCTAAGCTTTAATTTATTATTTTGTTTTCAAGAGGAGCTGAAAACAGAACGATATTCTTTTCAAAAACATTTCATGCACTTCGATTAACAATATAAGCATTAAAAAAGTTGTATATAAAAACTGAGTTTATATTTATAGTATTGTAAATATATTTTGTGTGATTTTTTTGAATATTTCTTTAAACGTTATATTATATGGTTACAAATTTCTTATAATTTTATAAAAAAAAAATTTCTGTGAAAAAAAAGAAAACAAATTTCTTAAAGTACAAAGTTCTGAAATTTTTTCTAAGGAATTATAGTGTAATATCATTTTAAAAAGCTGATTCATTATTTTTTGTGTATTGTTTTATAAATGAGGAGTAAAATATTTTGTATATAGTTATATGGAATAATAATTTTTAAAAAACACCCCTAAAAGCAAATATATCTGAAAAATCATGTCATATTTAAGTCATACGAAAAAAAAAGCTTTTATTGGCATCACCAGGGACACAAAAAGAACATAAACTCTACGAATAATTTTGAAACATAAATGTCACAAAAAAAGGAGTCTTAAATTACGTATTTTATTTTCCTCCCCTATATGTCCTGGTACCTTTAAATCATATGTAATAAATACTGAAAGAATTTGTTCAAAGTGCATTAAATACAATAATAATTAGTGAATTTACGAAATGTTGATCAGGTTTAAATTTACTATACTTCAAAAAGTAATACAAATATGAGAAAAGGAACAATTATTAGATTCAATGTACAATAAATGTAATTAGAATCGAATAATTATTTTACAAAATTAATAAATATTATTAATTTTTCTTGAACAAGAAAATATATTCTAAAATATGAATTTTGTTTGCATCTCTCCTGCACATCTGTGAAATAATTAGCCATTACACAGAGTATTTGCAAAATAATCTTCACGGGTTTAAACTTAATGTACTTCAAAAAGTATTACAAACATGAAAGTGAAAAAATGTAAGTCTTCTGTACATAAATTTACTACCAGAATCGAATAATTATTTTTAAAGAAACTAATAACATTATATGTCTCTCATGAATAAGAGTAAATACTCTAAAATTTGAATATGGGATATATCTATTCTGGACATCTGTAAGTTGTTAAGTGTCAGTGTCCACCTTTCTTACACATGTTACTCATTTTAAATCATATGCGATAAATACGCTAAGAATTGCTCCATTATGCATTAAGTACAGTAATACTTAGTACATTATACATGATATTTACAAAATAACCCTTGTAACACTGTAATTTACCACTACCTTCCATGTAACTATTAAATGGTAGCCAGATGGCGCCACATGTTCTTTTTGGCGAGCAGGACGACTAGCGAGCGCAAGCGCAATCGAAGGCGAAAGACTTGGTAAGAAGAACGATGTAGTCATGTTAGTGAATCTGTGTTTTATTTATGTATTTGTATCCTGTCCTGTGTTGTGGAACGTGTCGAGCATTAAATAATGTTTGTTCTTGAAGCCATCCTGGCTGGATCATTATTTCGTCCTAAAATAAATCCAACATAGGAAAAGGATTACACCTCAGGTTTAAAATAATTTTACTTAAAAAAGCATTACAGGTATAATAAAATGAACAATACCTCCGCAAAATGGAAAACTTCAGTTGTGTTTTAAAACTGCTATAAAATACTCTATACGTCTTCTTTTCATTACACGACACACATCCACACGTTAGTCCATTCAAAGTTACTCATTGCATTAGTTCGTACTGAATGTCACGTAGTTTCGGACATAATCATTGACCTAAAATATTCTAAGCAGTTGGTTGTGGAAGACTAAAGTTATAATTATCAAAACGTGTTGATTTCTATCGATTAGTGGCAAAACAGTCTCAAAACTATATTAATTGTGTAAAACACTCACTTTTTTACTCAAACAGTGGTCTTGAATTAGGAAAACTAGCTCAAAAAAACTCTGATGAACCAGGGTATGAGATGCATGTTTTTTTTTCCTGGGTACTCTCTGTGCTGAAACATGTGATGAAGATTTCATATATTCTAAAGCACAAAACACGTACCAGACATCTGCTTCTTCCTCGCATTTTCACTGAAGAATACAATAATAATTTTGCAGTTATAAAATATTAAGACCCTATGATTATTTTGTAATTAATTTGTATTTGAAATTTATTTTGTAAATGATTCGTTAATGCGAGTAGTACTGAATCAATGAAACTAACAATCATCAAATAATATTTTAAACATTTCAAAGATTTTTTTCAAAAACTTTTTATTACCCAAATTATATCAGATGTTCATCATTACGCTTTTGTTAACTCAATGGAAATTTGGTGCATACTTACAGAAAAGAGTATATATAGCAAATAGTACTTCCTACAAACAACAAACACTTTCATTTAAAAATGTGTAAGATAAGCAGGTTTTTTTCCTTTAAATTTCTAAATGTTTTTTTTAAAAAAAGTTTTAGTTTCGACTAAATTCCTTATATTTCAATAATAAATTGTAAATAAAATTTAACAGGTGGATCAACGACTGGATCAACTGGAGGATCTACAAGTGGTTCATCAACGGCTTCAACTGGAGGATCAACAACATAGAACCTTCTTACTTCTGTTAGTAATTGAAATTCACCTAAAATATACAGTACAAAAGGCTTATTTAAAGAAGGGCTTTATCCATAATATTTTGAGATTTATAAACCTGAGCATTGCACAACTCTATCGAGTACAGTTAAACATTATATTCATATACTTCTGTTTCAACTATGTATTACGAAGCCGACGATTTTATTTGGATGTATAAAGAAAAAATTTAAAAAATATAAGTCTTTTCTGTTTCATTTATGTTTTTCACTCAAGCATTAAGTTATTCTGAATACATTATATTAAGTTCAGTACATATTTGTCGATTATATTCATCGCGATTGAATATTTCCTATGAAGTACTTCAGATTATCATTTGAGTTTTGGTTATGTTATTTTAATTAATGTTCAGATTAATTTTTGAAGGAAATAAATTGACAATTACCGGCAACTCAAAATCAGATGAAATAAAATGTAAATTTATTGTAACCGTAGACAAAAAAATGTCTTGGTGCTTCAATTAAAATCTCATTTTTATTGATAGTTATTGTACATGCAATGCGTAAGATGAACGATACAGACATTTAAGAGCCTAAACAACATTTATTTAATATATTTTACCATAGTCAAAATTCAAAAAAATTAAGAAATGAGCTGTAATAAATTTCACAATTTTACTACATTTTCAAATCTTGTAATTTTTTTAATCACCTTATAAAAACGGTTTTAGGAAAATAAAAGGAAATTATTACTACAACTCAATGATATTAGTAATGGTATTTAAATAAATTGTTGTTTCTGTGAAAAAACACACCTAAAAGGAATCCGCTCCTTTTTGATAAGCCAACTGCTTTAAATATGACTATAAATTAATCATTATAAATTTATAGCAAAGGTAAAAGTAGAAATTCATTTAACCTTTTTCTGACAACAAAATGTTCACAATACAATGATTCCTGAATGCTAATTACTAGTTTCGATTGAATTAAGTTATTGAAATTTTACTAAATATTTAATAAAAAGTATTACTATTATCTAAACTTGTGTATTGTCTAAAATTACCTGGATAATACTATTTTACGTTTTCAAAGTGATATTCCATAAAAAAATAACCAGCAGAATACTTCATAGTGCTTTTCATTAAGACTGAAACTATTAAATTTGTTTACCAACACAATCAATTTAATTTCGTTTTCTTTGATTAAAAACGTGTTGTTTGTTTTTCAAATCTATTTCCTTAAAGAATATAATATTTGTTTGATTTTCAACAAATTAATTTATCTTCAATTTCTTTCCAACATTCTTTGAAAAGCTAATATTCTGTATCATGTTGTTTTATTTTTATCCGTTGTTTCAGTTTTTAACTTAATTATTATTTAATAATCACTTCCTTTGCTTAAATCTTTAGTCATAAAAATGCTGTTTATTTAATAAAAATAATGTTGCGTAACACACTTGCATTGATCAGAATAACTTTCCTAATCAAGTTATTAAAATAAAATTACGCATAAAATAGATTTAAGTATCAGCATATTATTACATTTTCTGCATTAGGTGAATCTGAAAATTATAATAAAGATTGTTGGAAAGTATATAATGTAACACTTTTATTATAAAAATATATTTTTATATCATTATTCCTTTTTCACTAAGAACTTCTATGAGTAATCAAACTATTAATTCATTATTTATGTTAATATATCTTGTTTCAAGATATAATCGCATTACTATCAAAATGTGTAATATTCTATAAGAGTTATATTCTTCGTTAATAAAAAGGGATGTAAGTGTGATTCGATTTCTTCAATAGCACTTGAAGAAAATGAATTTGAATAGCATATATATATATATATATATATATATATATATATATATATATATATAAATTAAACTAATAACAAAAAAGTTCATAATAATTATAAGTCGTTGTATAATTCATTTAAAATATAAGTAAATTATCTTTAAAATAATAATTCATAATACAATTCATGAGTAACATGAAAACATTTTTCCCTTCCTGATAAGGTAATTTTCACTAGAACTTGTTAAGAAATTTAAACTTATACATTAAAATAAGTTTTTACTGAAGAATAAATTATTAACTTACAAACATTAATAAATTATTAATAGTGCTCACATTCTTTAGCAGTAACTACTGAAATTGACTTTAAATTTCTTCATTAAATTTAACATAATATGTCTCAAGCTTTGTCATATCATATATAAATCATTCCGAAGTAATCATTTCCGAATTTTATTTGATTTGTTCTTTATTGTTTCGGTGGCTTACCATATGTTACATTACTAATGAAAATAAAATATACAAAGTCATGTTATTTTCCAGACACTTTTTCCATACTGATACTTCTTTAAAGGTTAGTCCTTTTACCAAATATAATAGATTAAGTAGAACATTATCAGAGTTTTATTCAACATTGATTAATTTTATTAAAGTCACGCTATTAATAGCCTTCGTGTTACTAGAAGCAACACGAAGGCTATTGGCGACAGACCTCGAAATATTGAACTTGAGTCAAGTGACGAGAGCTGTACTTGAGCTGGCCCTTCCCTTTAATAATTTTCACACCGCACCAACGGAAGAACTTTGAGCCACGACACATTTAATTTGCATCAGCCCTCCTACACGACAGGTTTTTAGAGCATCAAGGCTTAAAACCACAACTCGACAAAATTCGCTGGCTGCGAGTCAGCGACCATGATCACTAGACTACAGCATCCATATCAGAATTTGAGCTAAACATCATCTTCAAACTCAACTTAAGGAATAATATGAGTATGCAATCCATAAAATAAACATATGTTTCAATTTGATAATTATAACTGGTTATCAAATAAAATTGTACTAGTAACACATCAATCAATAACTCCCGAGATTAACATTGAAAACAACATTTTTTTTGCAAAATTTTTTTTTATTCATCAACATAACACCTTTTGTTAATCACCTTTTAGGGTGATACAATCATTCCAACGCTTTTCCAAATCTTTTTTTTTTTTTTTTTTTTTTTTTTTTTTTTTTTTTTTTTTTTTTTTCGCAAGAAATCTTTTTTGTTGCGAGTAAATAGCGATAAACAGCTTTCTGAATCATCGACTCGTTGCTGTTTTTGTTCCATCGAAAGCAATCGCGGCACCCACTTGGAAAAAACCTTTTTCATGCTCAATTTTTCATGAAGGATAGTAAATACACTTCCATATGATATCTGTGTCATCTCAGCAATCTCACGGAGCTTCACTTTACGATCTTTCATTATAATTTTTGTCACTTCACTCACATTTTCCGGTGTAACGGCTTCCACAGGTCTACCCGAGCATTCCGCGTCATTTGTGTCGGTACGACCACGTTTAAACTCGACAAACCACCGACAAATCGTTGCTTTTGATGGACAAGAGTCCGGGTAACATTTTTCAATCCATTGTTTCGCTTGCACGGTGTTTTTACCCATTAAAAAACAATGTTTTATCAGAACACGAAACTCGGTTTTTTCCATTTTTTAAACAAACTACAAAACGACTTTAATCCAACCTCGATAACTCAGCTGTTTCTGGTCCGATCGACTTAACATTTTCACACGTTTCAAGCAAAGGTTCGTACTCTAGAAAGACCTGGTTACTGGTTTACTACGAGTGCCATCTCTGGGTTAGTCTCGGGAGTTATTGATTGATGTGTTTATAATAAATACATTTATTCTCTATCGTTATTACGATTAATAATCAAATGAAATTTCTACTATATTTCCTTTTCCTCGGGTTAATTTTCGAGGAATTTTAATTTAACTCTGATGTTTTAAAAAAGTGCAATTATCTTTAATATGTTAAGTTTATCATGTTTTCATAATTTTACGAAGTACTTAGTTTATCATGATTTTCTCGCTATAGAATATCTATGGAATTTTCTGCTTATTTTATGGGTGAATTAAGGTTAGAATTCCTGACACTATGTCTCATCATTATTTGATGTCACTGTAACCATTTCCAGTTAAAGAATCAGCTTTATTTTATGATAGCTATTTTGTATTATTGCCTTCCTATATAACAACACTCTATACACCAAAATATTAATATGTACTTATAATACAAATCTAAATATTTTCTTAATTATATTTTTGTCAAATTAATAGTTTTAGATATTCATTAAAGTTGATACTCTTTTTATGTGAACTTCGAAATTCAATTAAATTTATTCGAATTTATCATTTATTAAAAACAATAGTAATAGGAAATTTTCTTAGTTTAAAAAATATTTGAAAACACCACGCGCAGGTTCGAAAGTGTACAGAAAGTTATAGACTTATAGATAAACAAAAAGAAAATGTTGAATTCATACATGCATTCATGCTTGTCAAATTTTAAGCATTTAGATAGTGCATTTAAGTTTCATATTTTTAAAAGAGTTTCTATTTTCTATGGGTTATCTGTATGTTTCAAATGTTAATGAGAAAAAAAAGCTGTCTTATATTTGGAGTAGCAAATGTATGATAAAACACACAACCAAGAATACACTTCACTATTAGATGCAGATTCATTTGTTAGTTAAATGTGCTAATTAATTAAATAACATCATAGTTTATTTTAATTAAGAATTATACCAATTTTATCCAGCAGCGAATAAAAGTGCGAAAGATATTTACGGTTTCCCATTCTATGAAACCCTTATTCACGACCGTACTTTCAGCTAAGAGCATGCTTATGAGTTTTTCGATATAAATTTTAAAATGTATCATAATAAACGCCTTTTTATTTGAATCTTTAATTAATAAGACATTCAAAGCAATTATGGTCCGTGAAAACAATTCTTATTTTGAAAAGAATTAAGAAGTGAAGATAAATTGATCTGCGCTAATTCTCTGTTAAATACATGCAGTATTAAAATTATATGAATCTGAGTATGATTCATGCTAAACAAAATAATATTTGCTTCCCTAGGCACTAAAATAACAGAATAACTAAATAAATCGAAAGCCAGTAAACATTTCCAGCCAGTAACTTTTTCTAATAATTTTAAGACAAAGAAATATTATTTTAAATTTTTTTTTCGTTTTCTTTCTTTGATATTACAAAGTAACAATTAATAATATTCAAAAATTAAAAACTGCCTGAAATTTAATAAATAGACCATAATGGTTTTGATTAATACAGAGACTCATATATTGAGGGTTTCCTAACGCAACCACGCCTCTCATGTAAGCACTATTTTTCATGCAAGATAAAAAAAATTCCTAAATAAAAAATCTAGGATCATTTTAGTTTAAAATAATTTTTAACCTTAAAATGAATAAAAGTTATTTCATGATTGAAAAATTAGATTAAGCTAATCATAATTTTTGTAGAATGGTTTTGTTGACACTATTCGAATGCACTGTTTATAAAATGGCGTTCGTAGGTAATAAAATTAAAAATTTTACGTAATAGTTCTCTTCTAGAGGAACAAATCAGTTCGGACCGTTACTGATTCTGGATTAATATTGGAAAACATTGTTTTAAAATTTGCGAATTTTTTTTGAATGTTTGCCTCCAAGGAAATAAGAGAAATGACGTTTTTTAATTGCTTAATTAATTTCCTCACATTTCCTCCAGATTTTCAATAGCCCTAAAATCAGCTTATACAACGTGCATGGCACTTCCATATTTACTATTTCAATAAAGTTTGAAATGGGTATTAAATTAAACAAAAAAAAAGGACTGAAATCATTGATCAAACAAATATAATGAAGTAAAATCATCAACAAATCTGATCGAGTATCAAAAATATAAGGAAACACAAGTTCAGAAAAGAAACAAAATTATATGAAAACGGAAGCAAAATAAAAAAAAAAGTTTTCACTAAAACAAAAAATTATATTGTTTCCTGTCATTCCTCCCTCCCCCTTTTATTCTATGGATGGTGAATTCTAATAACCAATAAAATAAGCAATACGATGATATCGACAAAATATTACAGTAAACCAGAGTAAAAAAGCAACAATGTTAATAACAGAAATGATATATAGATTATAAAGAAATCACAAACAAAAGAAACTATGACTTATCTGCTTGTGTAAATACGCCGGATTACTGGTAGGTCGGATAGATGAAGTATTGGATTATGGAAAACAAGTATTTTATTATAACTTTTGTTATTTCACGGAATAAGCCATAAAACTATCATAGTTAGGTGGTGAACAAAAAAAAAGAAACTTAGCACAAAAGAACCAAAAAAAGTTTGCTGAAATTATAAGTAAGACGAAAATTTATCAAATATTTTTCTTCCTTGTCCAGAGGATGAAAATAATTTTATTCTGTCTAATTTTGTCTATAAAAACGTTAACGCATGAATTACAATGCTTCAGTTATTAAAGATAATCATATTACGTAACGTAATTCATTTGTATTATCTTTGGGAGTTCCTTGAATAACTGCTGTTGAAACTAAAGATGTATTAGACATTGTTCAATAAAATGCTATGACCAACCAACATAATGTTCCCAGAATATGAGATTCATATTCCAACATTAACATAACATACTGGCTTTCTCGTGGACCAAATGACTGTCGACATCATTCTGGTTCATGTGAAAATTTTTGTCAAACTTTCGGTTCAACGTCTCAATATTCTACTTGTAACTATCATCACTCGGTTCTCGCACCATATCTTATTCATTTGCTCTTAGCAATAAAGACCAAATATTTATTGAGGACATGCAATAATTCATTATTAATTATCACTGAGAATACCTAATGTTGCTCTCTCCATGATTCCAACCTAATTCGAAATCCAAATTTATGATTTAAATAAGAAATATTTCTTTACCAAATCTCTTGTTCTTAATTCAATAACTTTCATCAACATTAACTACGTAACTTAATATTTTGAATGGAACATTCTCCAAACTAAAAGAAAAATACAGGCCGAATAACAGTTCTCTGAAGGCAAGTCTCTAATCTGTATCTCCCTCCCTTTATCATTAATTCTGTTTTACTCATATATTAAAATATCTAAATCATTTCACTTCTATTTTCATGTAATTTACCTAATCACATTTCATTTTGGTCTGGAAGAACTTGTAACTTTATTCCATTCAAATTTATAAAAGTCCTAGAGGTTAGTGAAGAGAATATCGCGAATAGCTCAACGTCAAACACTGACAAAATATTTTTGGACGAAAGGATAATGGAGAAAGCTGGGTAAGATAATTCTACTTTACTCGCAATCTACCTGGTGTCTATTCTGTTTTGTGTGCAAACTTTTTGGCACTAAAAAAATCATCTGTATGTGTAGAATCAACAGATTTTAGTGACTGGAAGAATGTTTAAATTAATGTAGAGCTATAGAAAGAGTTTAAATATTAGTTTGCTATTGACATATAACACGCAGTTTAGATTTAGTTTTCTAACAAAACCTAGAAAAACAAATTCACGATGAGATAGCAAACTAAGATCACGTATTACAGCGAGTCATAGCTAAATTGTACTTTAGCAGAAAGTACTTGTACTTGTGTTTTGAAGAAGAATTGATAAATTTAGTTCACTTAACACAATAATTTTCATGGCTGCTGGAATTAATTTGTCAATTCGATTTATTTTTAACAACACATTTAAGCAAGTATGGAAGCATTTGGAATGGAAATCCTTGTATTTATATATAATTATTCACGAACAGTTAATCACAGTAATGTCCCAAAACATTCATTGTAAATTATAGCATGAATAAACGATTTTTGGGCCTATCAGTTGACTGAATATCGGATTTGACTTAAACGGACCAACATAGAATAGCTATTCGATTTATAAAAGATGGACAGGTAATACAAAGTTTTCTAACATTTCTTGAATTAAAATCTCATCACGTATGCGATGAACTGGTAAAACAAATACTTGAATACTTTGTAAAAGTGAGTCAATAAGTCTTTCCAAAATGTGGTATACATCCATATAATAATGACATAAATATATTCCGAGATGGTAATGGTATGCATCCAAAAGTTTTAGAAGTGAATCCACTTGTAATGTATATTACACGCACAACGCATTCTCAAAATTTGATGTGAAAGCACCGTCGATGGCTGTTTATCGGCTGTCAGTTCATTAGTTTAAACACTTCATAATTTTTCTCGGTTATGTCAAATACATGATAGACTTCAAAAGATAGGTAATAACATAGATGATGGACTTTAAAAGATATATATATATAAATATAATGAAGTATTTGTTAAAGACGAGATGGGAAGCATACCTTTAAGCACCTACAATTATTTCAGAGATATTTTATATAAATTATAATTGTGTTAGATGCTATACTTTTGGATTAAAAAAAAGTGGAAATCAGAAGTAAAACAGGTAATTTATCAGACTACAAGAATTGGAGTTCATCTATATGTTGGTCGTGCAGATGAAACTTTCAGAAACTTTCAAAGAGTTGGGACGGTGGGCTATTCATGATTTTCTTTTCAGTAACCTCACAGACTTTAAAGTAATTTGAATTCCATAAAATTACAGTATCTTCTTAAGCAAAATGAAACGTGATTACATAAATTGGATGAAGATAAAGGAGAAGCAAATTGATTTAGAAACAGTGACATGTAAATTGAATGAATTTGAAAATGAAATGAAAGGAGATAGAAGATAACGTCATACTTGTTATATAATTGTAAGTTGTTCTGAAGCATCGCAGTTAATCTATTAGTTTGAAGATAATCTTTGTTAAATTATTATGATAAGAGTCCGCTGTTTGAGAGAAGTGGTTAAATCAAAACGAGTGAATTAGTAAGGTAAGTCTTTATTAGTTGATCCCAATTTAGAATCAACGAATTAATGAGATGCGAGAGACAGCGACCTTATCTATTCATCAGTGATTATAAATTATTTCCTCTTCCTCTTACGTGTTCAATTGGAGTCTAATATCCATTCATATTTCTAGCCGCTGTCTCATAACAACATTCTTTGTCTTTATAGTTATCATTCTTTTTAAAAACAACCTTAGCGAATATTAATCAAATTGATCATTTTCAGAAAAAATGACTTTAAATATACATTAATACGGGTTTCTTATAGTCCCACTTTAGGGAACTGTTAAAATACATTTAAAGAAGTCATTGTCTTGAGCTCAAAGTAGCATTAAGAAGCGCTCTTTTGAGCTAATTAAAGTTAAAAATACAGAACAAAAATATATTTATATTAAAATGGATTTAATAATTTCAGCATTTACAATGGATACAGTCGTATACCCTATATATATAAATTGTAGAACACGTTCAATACTAAGTTGATGAGATAATGTATTAAATTTAAATAATATTTTTTTTTTGTTTTTAAAGATGTAGTGTATAACAAACAAACAAAATGTAACTGGTTGTTTTGATGGTTGTGATGGAATGACGATAAATAGCTGATAGAAGGGTACTGGAAAAGAAGAATAAATAATTCATATTTGTATTGTTTAATATAATAGCTTATCATAAGACAATTTTTAAATCTAAAATGATCATACTACTTGATTACGAAGACAAATAAATATGAATTGTTTGATCATAGTATTAAATACATAGCACAAATAGGGGCCCTTCATTCATTGCATTTTCTGGAAAAACTTATTTTCCATTAAAAAAGAAATGAAATTTTAAAAGTGATTAGAATTCTTATATCGAAAAGGTATGGTAAATATAAACTTATATGGTTTACGTAGAACGTAAATTTAAGCTTCCAGGCTGAAATAGCTATACCGAATACATTTTAAGAGTTAAATAAAGTATTTAGTATCTGACGATATTTTTATTTTCTTTATAAGCTTTAAATATGGAAGTTATGTTTATAAGCTACACATAATTCTGGACGAGCTTACTAAGGTGTAAATCCTGCTTTAAATTCTATCCTTGGGTTACTTTTTCTTCCTTAAGTCTACAGACGTGCTTAAGAATTTAGTGATATATATATATATATATATATATATCTTTATAATGTTGTATTAGTGAGCATATTTAGATTAGGAAAAGGAATTTGAGCGAAATATTTGAATGTAACATCATATATTTGAATTTCAAAATATTAGAACTTTTTTCTTAAAAACTGTTTAATTGTTTTAATGCTATAACTTCTATAGAAATTATGATTATCGGAATTAAAATTTATATCATTAAATTTAACAACTTACAAAGTTAGAAGTTATAAAATATAACACATACGTAGATTAAAATCTTTGCTTTGAACAGTTTATAAATAAATAAATATTTATGGAAACTCAGTCATGGATCAGATTCCTCGATACTCGAAGCATTTCTTGCTATCTAAAACTAGTCTAAAAAGTTCTAATAGTATTTATATGGATCATATTTTCTGTTGTTAACAATTACTTATAACAAAGAGAGTTTTATTTACTTGGAATATAAGACGAAATGAAAGATATTAGATGTACTGAAAAACTATGTGTATCATTTCCACTTTAATGAAATTCTACTTGCGTTTTTTTAGTACATAAAATTCACGAATAACAATGTCAAAACGATTTTTTCGCAGCAGATCTGACTCTATAACTATTCTATTACATATCTATTTTGCTGCATACGTTTGCAATGCTGAGATGTATTTGTGACATTTTCATATGACTAACTACTACATTTTCTAAAACTCACTCGTTTTTAAGGTATTCATACATCAGTTGGGTCAGATCATCTCTTAAGTGTTGCTTTTTACATAAAGAAATGTAGGAAAAGTTTCTCTTGTCTATCATTTTTTTACATACGGGTTAATTACTCTAAGCTAATACATGAGAGTCAAATAATAAATTAGTGATAAAAATAATAAATTAGTGATATTAAAGATGGTTAAATGATAATCAAAGAGAAATTCAATAGACAGCTTAGAAATGAAAGAGAAGAGTATGAATATCACAGGCAATACAAATCACTAAAATTGACAAATATTTTTTTTACTAAAACTGGAATAGAAGGTATGATTATCTGAAGCAATACAATTCACTTAAAATGTCAAATAAGATATTTCAAATTTAATAAAAAGAGGAAGGCTTAGCATAAATCAACATTTGAAATAAATTTGAACAATACAAATAACAAAGAAATTAATAAAAAATGTCAACAGGCCACCTAAAGAAGGAGAAAAAATATAAATGGGCAAACTAAATTACAAAAACAAATAAACTGTAATAATAATTTATGAAAGTTTTTAATGTAATAATTCAAAGCCTACTCTTACCATCGTTTCAAAACAGAAAACTGTTGCCAAACTAAAAAATAACTTTTTCAATGAATTTTTTTTATACTTTTTCAAACAAAATTCTTTTCAGATAATGATTAATACAAAAAACAATCGTAATTATTTTAAAAGTAACTAAAATAATCAAAATAATTATTTCAGAAAATTTTTTTTTCTTAAGAATCTAAATTAAATGAATTGTCTGAAGGAGATACACAATGACGTCGTACGTGACGTGAATGAAATTTAAAATAAAACTTCATAAAATATAAGTTTATATAAGAAATGACATTGTGGGGCACACTATCAGTATTCGCAGATTCTTTGTACCAAATTTCATAGTTCTAAGTCTACCAATCATTCCGTTATGCCACCGATAAAAATAGAAAATTCTTACCTTTGTTAATATAGAATGCGGTTGGACAATGAAGGCAAATTTACTTTAAACTTAATTTTCATAACAATTTAGATGAATTTTCAAATAACGTCACCAGAGTCCACATCATCACTATTCATGGATTCTTGTACCAAATTTAGTCCTGAGTCTTCTAATCTTTCTGTTACGCCACCAACACAAATAGAAAATTCTTCCTTATATTAATACAAATGAACAAAACACCAATAGTGTAATTCACAAAATAGCATACCATAGTATAGTATAATTCAAAAATTAATTTTCTAAACATATAACACTGTACATAGTTACAAATAAATTTAAAAAATAAATAAGCAATATTATTAACAAAATTTTAAAATCTTAATGAAACCCTACAAAAAATTCCAGACGTATGCTCTATTTTTAACAACTTCTATTCCGTGAAAGAATTCACCACTAAAGTAAACACTGATTGATTCATTGAAATGAAACCATACTAGAAAATTAATAGATTTAAATAAATCAAAATGTTTACTTCCTTAAATCTACTAAAAATTTAAAGAAAAGGTATTTTAAAAAGTAATATTTACAAAATTAAAAACCCAAAAAAAAACTAATAAGTAACTACTTTAAATTAGTAAAAAATATATCGGAAATTTTTTTTAGAAAATCCCCATCTATAAAGAAAAGGCCTGTTTATTAAAAAACACTTAATATAAATACTACGCTTGATATAAGTGATATCTATATATAATAAGGAAAGAAGAGAAATGAAAGATGAGAAATATATAGCCAAGGGAAAATGAGAGAGAAAAATAAATATATCTATATAAATATACCTATATGTAATTTTTGTCCTGTTTATAATTTTTAAATTTTTTTTAAAAAAATAACTGGATAATCAGCCTTCGAGGTAATATAGAAATTTCTTATGTTGCTTTGAAAATTGATAAGTAAATTAACTAATTTGTTACATCTCAGTAAATAATTATATATTCCTCTAAAAGTATTTAAATATAAATTACTATCAAAAGAAGGCACATTATTAATAAGGAAACAGTAATTATCCTCTTGTTATAAGTATCACCTATAATCTTACTATTTAGAATTTTTAAATTAATATCTAAGAAATCTATTTCAGGAAAATTTACAATAGTTTTAATCAAATTTAAATAAGAAGGATAAAAGGATAAGTCAGGTATATTAACTTTATTAGAATTAGCTTGAAAAACAATAAAACCATTAGTATGTTTAATAATTTGAAATTAATGTTACCTCTAAATTTATATTAATAGACATGTGACAACTATTACTAACAAGACTCCTTTGAAGCATACCTTTCATTTGTTTATGGGTTTTACCATGATAACTAATATAGTTTCCTCTAAGTACAAATTAATAAGAAATTTAAAATTTTCATTTGATATACAAATGTTAATTTTTAATTCTACATAATTAACCAAAGTAACCTCGATTAAATCATTTAAGGGGACTTTCGAAATCAAATGTAGAACATTTTGACAAACTTTTTTCGATTCATCATAAAACAACAATTTTTGTTCATTTCAATATGAAACTTTACTAGTTTGTGAAATAAAGTAGATAGTTTAAAATATTGGGTCAAGTTTTGCTATTAAATTAATATATTTTCTTAAACAACATGAAATATGCGTACAAAAATTTAAAAAATAAACTAACTTACCTTACGTTACCCACTAGATAACATTTGAAAGATGTATAGTAGAGCCATAATTCTTATGCCAAATTAAAGCTAAATAATGACCTTATTCTGTTAACCTCAAATTTTAAATATATTTTACATTAAAAAAATTGAAAAATTCAAAAAAGTTAACAAATTTGTGTTTGGTAACTTTTTTTCATGTATCATGGTATAAAATAAAATCTAATCATCCCATTAACAAAATTGAGGTACACATAATAAAGATCTACAAGTACAATACTCATGTAAAATTTTAAAGCTCTACATACAAAACATTTTTTTTAATCCTGCGGGAAAGTGTGAAAATAAGAAAA
The DNA here is from genome assembly GCA_019974015.1 of Nephila pilipes. Classification (NCBI taxonomy): domain Eukaryota; kingdom Metazoa; phylum Arthropoda; class Arachnida; order Araneae; family Nephilidae; genus Nephila; species Nephila pilipes. The sequence goes on from BMAW01094784.1 coordinate 481,661, forward strand.
AAAAGGTTTCTTTACATTGTATTATAAAGAACAAGCTGCTTTAGACACTTACAGTTTTTGTAGCACAGGATGTAATAATTGTCGGATTTTGACGCGGTTTGCTTTAAAATGCTCCTAACAATTTACACCATTTTTTGAAAACAAATTTAAAAAATCGAATTTTTGAAGGTGCAAAGGGCCCCTTAACTAAGTAACTTAATAAGTCCCCTTAAATCTCTGACATTAAACAAATCTTCAAAATCATCACTATAAATAGATTAAATTTCTTTATCGTTTTAATAGTTACTAATTTCATAACTATTTTTAATTATAGCAGTCGTATAAATAATCTCCATGGTATTTTGTAAAATCTTTTGTAAAACTTTTCCAGCTATAGTAATATATTTGAATAGTAATGTGTAGACAGATCTAAATTTAGAATGCACTTTGTGAAATTAAGAAGTTAGATATAAGTGAGGAAATTTTACCAAATTCAAAGTATAACCATTTCTTATACAAAACTTAAATTCTATCAGTTATTTCTCCATAAATATTATTAACATTAATAAAAATATTATTATTAACTAAATACTTAAGTCAAATATTAACATAAAGCTTCTTACAAATAACTAACCGCAACGTTCCCTGATACTTTATTAATATAACAGAAAATGAATTCCTCTTGTAACTTTTAAAAAGAACGTTTTAAATCTGTAATCTAAGTGCATTCATTTATCTTAATGTTCAAGTCTTTTACATTATTCATTAATATGAAAATTACATTTCTGGAAACCGCAATAGGTAAATTAAACTTAATGGCTAATTTTTCTGAGAAATTATATAAATAATTTATTAATTTTTTTTTCTAATAAAATTATTACTGTTAGAAGTAATAATTCTAAAACCAGTGACATTACTCATAATTAATCTCAAATATTTATTCTTTACAATATTTAGATTATTTGTAGTTACATATTCACGTTCCTTATTAATAAACGAATAATCGTTACAATTACATTCGTTACAATTAATCTCTTATTATAATTGGTTAATATACGCCAAGTATTTTTACTAAAAATAAAAAATAAAATTTTATTCTTAATTAAATATAATTAGAATATATAAAATAAAGTTAGTAGAAAGATAAAGACATCAGGAATTTTTATTTGTAAATAATAATAAATATAGTAGTAAACACTGAATTTACCTGAAAAAAAACTGGAAAATGAAGAAAAAAAAATGACCCACAATCTTATTTACTTCTCAAAACATAACTTCTGTAAATAAAAAAAAACATCACATTTTGCTTTTTACCCTTAATAAATGTAATGCAAAGTAAAATTTGAATGCAATCTAATTTGGAACTAAGCTTTAGTTTTTCAGCAAAAATCTTAAATGTTTTATGATTTAATAACGTAACACATCAAAGAAGTAAATTCCTCGAGATTTCTGTATGAAGGTTATTGTAAATGGAATGTCTTACGTCAATTATAAGAATGCTTTAGTTGATGTTTAAATATGCGTATTTTCAACTTCCATTCTCTCTTTTTTCTCTTTTAAATAAGATATCTATTCGAGATATATGTATGACAAGGACACCGAGTACACACATGATAACATTTCGAATATAACGCCTGTGTAAACAATTCAAGCTGATTAAATCTGAATCGATGGATATTTCATTTTGATGTAAATATTTAAATTTTAAGAAAAACAGCCTCAGTAAATTAGAACAATATTTCTAAGAAGCAAAATACTGTATTTCGGTCTATTTTGTGGACGGTTAACATGATATAAAAACATTAATCAAATTAGGGAAAAGTAACATCTTATTTAATTTGGATTTCAAAGAAGTATATTTGTATAAAAAATCAAGACAGCAAGTAAAAGTAAAATAAATTTTTAAAGTTTAATTTCTTTAAAATGGAAACACATCAGATTTTATTGCTTTTAATGTTTTGTACGTTTTCAGGAAATTTAAATTGTATTTTTTGCAATTCTTTGTATCCTAAGTTTTTGTTTTTAAATTCCTGAAAATTTTAATTCCAGTATTTAAATACAGAGTAAATATTTAACAGATTTGTAATACCCATTCTAAATATTCGTAAGAAAATTTCCCAAATAAATAGATTAATATTTGCTTAAGTCTGTAACGAAACTATTTCATATACTTATTAAAATAATTAATTCTTTTTATTGAAAAACATTAATAAAGATAATCGAATAAATATGATCAAATTGTCAATTCTTTTCAAAAAAGAGTTAAAACATATTATATAGGTCTTTGAACTTAAAATCAAATAAAATAATATAGATCATATTTTTTAAAAAAGTTATTATTTATGATTACTCTTTTATTAATCTTAATATTGAGCATAAGATACCTATCGAACCTCTCAATTCCAAATTATATACAGTTAAAGTACATGTGTCTATCGTACGAACAGTGCTATATATTACCTGAACAACAATGGTTTTGAGAAACATTCTAAATGAAATTGAATATCTTTATTCCTTAAAATTTTCTCTGAACTTATCAATGCGTTCGTTGCTATCGTGTAATCAGCGCGCTATATGATGAATGAGGAATTCAGGGCAGGGGTTCATATATATATATATATATATATATATATATAATGAAATTATATCTTCTTTTACCTCTTATGAAACATTTAATTCATTAGTCAGTTTCGTATTCAAAGTAAACTATATTAAATATTATCATAAAAATTATAAACAGACTAAAGTTATTCCACAAGAAGGATCAGCAAGTAATAGTTTAACTAACTTTATTCATACATTTCTGAACAAAGCTATACGAATAATAATCATTTTATTAATTATAGATTTCAGTATATTGTTGATCCTCTTATCTTGAATTATAACACAGTTTCTGAAGGTAAACATAATTTAAGTGTTTTATCTTGCTTACTTCAATTTAATTGAAACTAAAGCAAATAAAAATGAAGCGGGCTACTTAAAAATTAAACTAAAAATTACAGATAGTAAAATTATTCGCCATATTCTTAAAAGTAAAAAAAATTAACTTTCAAGCTAATGAAGTACCATTTTAGAATAACTATTTGCAGACCTATTTCTGTTTTCCGAGACATTATTTTTAATCACATTATGGAAATTAATACCTAGTGAATTTTATACCTAGAGGAATAATTACTAGGTATAAAATTCCTTCTTAAGAATGATAGTTATAAGAAATTATTTATTAGATGCACAAAAGCAAACTATCGTATTATTTTTAAATGCAAATTTAAAAATTTTAAATGTAACTTATAATAAATACAGGTTTTTTGCGTAAATTGTTAATTATTAGAATAATCTTAGCTCTTTTAAACTGAAATATTTATTTTTTTCAAGTTTTGACCATTATCTAACGACATGATTTATAGATCTGTAAATTTTGATAAATAATTATAAAAAAAGGGGATAAAATTTCTTAGAAGCATTTTAAAATTTATGTCACTTTAATTATATTTCATTAGTGTAAGCGTAATTTTTATTTTTGTAGTATTAGTGGGATTATAATCTTTTGCTTTTTATTCCATAAAATCAAACAATAGAATCAATCAATCAAGTAGAAAGTAGCTGAAAAATTATATGTAAGCAATCATCAGTTTGAAAGCTGTAAATTTCGAAGGGAGCAGCTTAATGATGAAAATCAAAAATTTTTTACACTGTTTAGGTTTCTTGATATTAGAACGTGTATAGTTATGGACTAATGTTTTGTTTTAATCTAGTCAAAATAGATTTTGTTTCCTTTTGATTATTTTCATTCTTTTGTTTTAATTTCTGATGTTTAATCTTACCTTTTAAAATATCGATTTTGGTTTTGAATTTTATGGTTTTTATCAATTTGTTATAAATCAATTTGCTGAATGGGATGGTTGGCTCTTAGAACTAGTGAAACCAAGCATCTCTATCCGAAAACAAAGATTGAAACTGATTTATCTACTTGAATTATTTACTCATTTTCTCACTATTTAAATTGATTTATTTACTTTATCTATTTTACTGAGTTATTTTCCTTGACTTTTATTTTGTAAATTTTGATAATTACTATGTCTTTTAAGACTAATGTAATAACTAAATATTTTTTGAATCATTAGTTTTACATTTTAAACGTTGTCTAATTTTTATATACGTAATTTATTATCAGCTTATATACGTGCTTATTATTGTAACAGAGTGTAGGAGCCAGAGAGGTAATCGTTTCTCTTTCCTCCCGGAAGAGCACATGCAATAAAAGCAGGTGCAAAAAATGATACAAATGCGGGGTTTAAGTTTGTTCGTTTTCTATATAGCTTATAGTTTTGTGTTTTTGTGATGTGGGTCAAAAATAAATGTTGCATTAATGAAGAAGAGCGTATTATTTCTCTATAGGTATGAATTACCTATTTTAAACCTTTGGATTAAGCTTACGTAACAATTTTATGGCATCCCTAGCCCATATTGCAAGTTATTTACATATTTTAAGTCGACTGTTAAGTGCGTAGTTTTCATTTCCGTTCTTAAGTATAGATTTGGATTGTGTTAAACAAAAAAAAAAAAAAAAAAAAAAAAAGCGATTCGCACCACTTTTACGAAAACTGTTAATAAACTAGACGATTTATTAAAATCGTCTCAGTAAGATGTTGAAGATATCGAAATAAGTTTTGAATAGCTCACTGAAAAAAATATTTCGTTACGTTCGAAAGATAAGAAGTATTTTAAACTCTATCAAAAAGAAGAGTTGTGGATAAGCGAGAATGAATATGAAACATCACCAGAATAATACGACAAGTCCTCAGAATATAAATTAAAAACGAATAAAGTTAAGGATGAACAAAATGCCAATAGTGGCATCGTTTCGTCGCCGAAGATAAATGATACGCCAACTGTAGCTTCCACTATGATTTTATCTAAGAAACAAAAATTACCTAAAATAGAACTGATAAAATTCGACTGCTATCCAAGAGATGGGTTGAACTTTTGGACAGTTTTAGTAAAATCCACAAAGATTTCTGATCTGATGTCCGCGATAAATTCTACTATTTACTTTATTCCACCAAGCCAGATTCTATTCTCAGACAAATAGCTGAAAGTTTTAAAGCCACTGAAGCCTAACTATGAGAAAGCTGTAAATTATCTTCCAAGTTAATTTGGATACGAAATCATTCTCATTCAAGTTTACATTAGAGAATTATTAAAGCTCTATTCCTAACCGACAAATCAAGAATACGTTTACTACTTTAAGCGATAAGTTACAAACGCAGTTACGTGCACTCGAGTCTTTAGGTTCACAAAAGATAAATTCGCACATATTTTATTTCCCTTGGAAGAATCTGCTCTCCCAACCAATATAATAAAAATTTGGGAAGGGCAGAGGCCCCTGACCTCTAATAATTCACGCAAGAATGATTTAGATTTATTAATTGATTTTCTTAATACTGAAGTGGATTCTGAATTTCGAATCAAAATGATAAATAATGTTTTAGGTCCAGAAAAAGTAAGTGTTAAAAAAAAACAAGTTTTTGGCATCTAAATATGTTCCTACTGCATGTGAGTTATTAAGTACGATTAATCGTAGAAATAATTATTACAGTATTAAGTTAAAGAAGTGTACATATATTTATTGTGATAAATCATCACATTTTTCTAAAAATTGCAATGCCACCTTTGTAATAAATCTTAATTGTAAGAAGAATATTGTAGAAAAGAAGAATTTTTTTTTGTATCTTAAGAAAAATCACATCAGCAAACAACATATATCTGGACATAGATGTCTTCTATGTAAAAATCGACACCTTCTGATTTTATACCCAGATTTATCCTCTAATAAAGTAGATTATAAAACTAATTTAGAAAAAGGTAAAAGCAAAATAAGCACTCTTAATAATTATGTTAAAGTTTCAGATGTGTTTCTTCAAACTTTAATTGAAAAAAAATTCAAAATGGTGTTAAGTAAAAGTTTATTTGAACTATTTATGTTAGTAGATCTATGAAATCTTATGTACGTGGAAATATTACTAAGAATTTGAACTTAAAATGCATTGGTGAAACTAACATTAAGCAATATTCATTTGGATGTATGAAATTCCAGAATACGTGAATGAGAATTATTTTATTGAATTAAGTGCTATTCATGATAAACATAAGTGAAAATTAGAAGTTCTTAGTCAGAAGCAATTTTATTTTCTGAAATTAAACAAATTCCATATGGATCATGGTTACATGAGCTCAAGTCATAAGGAATTGTAATAAATTATTTGAAAAGAAATTAATTTAATGTTGATAAGAAAATTGAATTGTTAATTGGGGCAGATATTGCTGGTAAACTACTAACTGGTGAAATTGTTAATCTTAAGTCTGGAATTACAGAAGTCAATACTAGATTTGGATGGACCATTATGGGAAAGTTTATTTCTGACTCTAGAAATTAGATGTTTTGAGAATAACAGAGCCTACGTCAGAAAAAAGTAAATATCAGTCACAAGAGGATATTCAAAAATATTTTGAAGAGAATCTTATATTGAATTCTGAGAGTAGATATGAGGTTGCATTGCCTTGGTTACTAGATAATACACTTTTATCCCAAAATAAGAAAAACGCTGACAAATGCATTTAAGAACAAAAAGAAAATTAATGAATTCAGGAAAATTTGAAAATTATTGCAATGTATTTGTGGGAATCTTGGCATAATTGAAAGGGTTTCAAATAAAAAAGTAAAATGGGTTCATTACTTACTTCATCGTGCTGTTCTGAAAGAGAACGAGTGTTAGATCCGTATTTAAAGCGAGTTCTCATCCACCCGGTCCCCCATTGTTGAACGATTGATTATCCACTGGACCAAATTTAAGTGAGTTAATTCCCTAGATTTTAAATCGATTTCACAAGAAGTATATTAGTATTACCTCGAATATTGAAAACACTTTCTTGCAAATCACTATAAGAGAGGAACATTGGGATTCTTAATTTTTTTTTTTGAGCTTCAGCAAAGAAAATGGGGAACAATTGAAGGAATATCGACATCAAAGAGTAGTTTTAGGTATTACTTATAGCCCTTTTGTATTGGCTGCTACTCTACAATATTATCTGAACATGGTTATGGAAAACTTAAAACCTACCGTCAATATTCTAAAAAAAGCTTTTTAAGTAGATAATTGTGTAACGAGTCTAAAAACTGCTTAGAAGTAAGAAAGATTTTCTTAGAATCAAAAATAATTATGGCTTCCGGTCATTTTATTCTCTAAGATGTTGGAAATCTAATAAAAGCATTGTATTGTTTGAGGAGAATTCCCCCCCGGAAGATATGTTCCCGATTTAGATTTTTGGCATACCGGTAAAGACACATTATCGTGCAAATTAGGGTAAGAAAAAAGCCAATAGAATCAGTTACTAAAAGAATGGCTTTAGCAGTAGCTAACCAAGTATTTGACATTGTAGGTTGGACAGCCCCGGTAATGGTGGATTCCAAAAGTGATTTTGCAAGACACCTGTAACTTATAGCTTAAGTAGGATGATAACCCTCGATGATTTGACTAAACAATTTAAACCTTGGTATGAAAAATTGTATTTACTTTCAAAAATTAAGTATTCCATAGATGGTTTATTAATCAATTGACTGATGAATCAATAAGTTTACGTTTTATGATAGCAGTCAGAAAGCGTATGGTGTATGAGTTTTTTTATGAGTCGAAAATAATAACGGGGATCAAAATTAGCTTGGTTCGTACAAGATCAAGGGCAGCCCCCTTAAAACTCGAAACGAATCCACGCCTAAATATTTTAGCATGTTGTATAGGACTTCAACTATTGTCTTCTATAATGAAGGGTCTTAATTTAGCTAATGTTGATATTTTTGTTGGACTGATTCAACAACAGCATTACGTTAGGAACAACGTAATCGAAATCGAGGAATTTTCATACATAACCGGGTCATACAATTTCGTTCTTTGACCTCTCCTACACTGTGGCATCATATTTCGGATGCTCTCAATCCTGCAGATTTGCTCTCTGGGTGTTGTTTCGCAGAACAATTTATCGGGAAAAATGATGGGAGGGACAGGATTGCCTATACTTCAAAATAAAGAGAATTGACATAAAACAGACAGTGAACCAAATGAGGAGTGTTTAATTCAGAAATTTGTAAAGCAATCTCAATTACTTTAGCGAAAGATGATGACAATGATAAAAGGTACTATTATTATTTTTCATCATTTTAGAATAATGTAAGGATGCTAGCTTGGATGTTTATGTTTTAAACAATATATAACAACAGCAACAAAAACAACAAAAAAAGAAAGAAAACGACGCACCGGAAAGAGGTTGCCCATTGTAATGAAATTTCGCATGCAAAGACATTTGAACGGAACATGTAAAGGATTAAAATTTGGTGACCAATGAATGAATTTCAGGGGCTACATCAGAAGCATTCAACAAGTGTATATAAGAAGCGATTTTCAAACTGATGTTCAAATTTTCTGTTGCATTACAATTTAGGATACCTTTGAGACTGAAAAAAATGCCTCGCCGCAGGATTCGAGCTCATTACGAGCAACTGTGAAAGTTTCAAAGAGGTCATATCATTGGATTAAAAGTGACAAGTTAGGCAAATCGGACCACTATGCCACCTGTCACTCACGCCTGCACACTGTAGAGCTAGATTACAGTGGTGCTAGCCTCTATCAGGTTGAAATGATGCTAACTGGGGACGTATAGTGTTTAGCGACAAATTCCGCTTCCAACTGTGTCCTTACGATCATGGAAGACGTGTCTGGAGACGCCCAGGACAGCGTGCCTATCCTGATTTCTCTATTGCACGCCACACAGGCTCTCAACCAGGAGTTATGGTCTGGGGTGCTATTTCCCTTGCTAGCCAGACTCCTTTTGTCGTCATTAGAGGCATACTTACAGCACAGAGGTAGTGGACGATTTTCTGAGACCTATTTTGCTGATTCCTTTTACAATACCCTGGCCTTATTTTCAGCAAGATAATGCTAGACCACATACGGCGATTCCGGTTCCTGACTCTGACTAGTGCAGACGACTGTTCCTGAGCTCTTATTTTGAAAGTTTTATTTTTTCCCTTTTTCACCATTGGTGTTGAAGGAAATTGCGCATTTAGTATAGTTTTTCTCTTGGCGTTTAGCCATGGCTTCGACCATGGAAATTAGTGAAGCCGTTCCCACGGAATTAACACCTCTTCCGGGGAATTCGACTGAAGAAAATCATCCGAATGACGTTCCGGCAACTGATGAAGACATCGTTACTCCAGTTCGCCTCAACCCAGAAGCCTCACCTGACGAAATCAACAACTTCTTCGTCAAAAATGCAGAAGGTATTAGGAAACTAATACAATTACGAGACCTTTACGCTTTATGGGCAAAGCGTTTGAGCGCCGCATCGTATCAAAACCCAACGGACTTCTCGAAGGCGCACGCAGAATTGGGCATAGTATATGCTCAACTTACGATCATCAAAAGTAAAATTCAAGTTCCGCTTTTCAAACTACCTGCTACTGCAGCTATTCTGGATAAAATTATAGAAGCTGCAAGGAAGAAAGAAGAAAAAATAATGAAGAAAATGGCGTCGAAGAATAATGGCGGCCATATTCCAGCCAATTCTCCGGAAGTGGGCCGAGCCAATCCACCAAAAGTGGGCGGTGCTAAGCCCAAATCTCCAATCAAGCCTAAATCTCCAATTAAGGGCGGAACATCAAAGAAATATAACGCTAAGAAGCGTTCTGCCGATGAAGATGGTTTTTCTGCTCCTTCCAAGCATCTTACCGTGAAGAATGGTAATATTAACGAACCCAAAGGAGATGAGATTACTGAAATTAGTGAGGATAAGGACGCTGGGAAACCAGTGAACCCCAACACCACTCCTAACAAAACAAAAATCCCACCTTTTTTCATCACTCCTAAAGGAGATTGGAGGCAACTCCTCTCCTTTGCACGTTTGGAAGCGCCTTCGCTTTACAGCAAACTCAGCGGCCGCTTCCTCCGTCTCACTGTCAACCATGAGACGGAATACAGAAAATTGGCAAACTTTCTCCGCACCGAAGGTATGGAATTTAAATCATATATGTTAAAATCAGACCGTCCTCTCAAATTAATTTTGCGAGGCCTTCCATCTACTACAGATTTAGAGGAAATTAAAAAAGAAATTGAAAGCGAAGGCTTTCAAGTACACAAAATTTCACGCCTTACAAAATTCCAAACCAAGGCTCCAATGCCTCTGATTTACTTTCAGTTAATTAACAACCAACAGGCCGAACAAATTTACAATTTTACTGAAATGTTCGGAACTCAAATAAGCATTGAAAATTACAGGGGAAATAAACGCCCCTCTCATTGCTGGAGGTGTCAGGGGTTTTTTCATTCCTCTGAGGTTTGCCACCTCCCTATCAAGTGTGTCAAATGCGCTGGGGCGCACAGGGCACGAGATTGCCCAAATGACTTTGACACTCCTCTGCGATGTGCAAACTGTGGTGGGGATCTCGCGGCGAATTGGCGCCAGTGCCCCCGATTCCCAAAGGTTAAAAACTCAAACCCGAAAAATTTAAATAAAAATCAAAATAAAAATTTAAAAAACTCTAACCCTAAAACAAAAAATGTTAATTCTTCCAAGAACCAGCGTCCTATTGAGAGTTATCGACAGGCCACGCCCCAAATTTCTTATTCTCAAATTCTGACCGGACAAGTTACAGAGCATGTTGCCCCTATTCCATATCCTACGGCTACTTCCAGCACTGGAAATTTTGGGGAAATTTTCCGTGCCGTAATATCTATTGCTAGTGACGCAAATGTCGATGAGCAATTATTTGCTCGGGCATTTAAGGAGTGTCTCCCTGCCCTCCGCCAGGTCACTGCGGCCGACGACAAGGCTTGTATTATTTTTGAAGCCTATGTCGCTCTTAAACATGGGCGCGCATATCGCGCTATTCCCCAACATTAATATTCAATCGTGACGTGCACGACATTTCTCTTGGGTTCTGGAACGCAAATGGTTTGCGTTCCAAGATTGACGAAGTCAGAGACTTCGTCACAGAGCATAATTTTGATCTGTTTTTGGTTCAAGAAACAAAGCTCCAACCGGGGCACGAACCCCAGATCGCCAACTATCGTCTTTACAAAGACGATAGAATAACTTTAACTCCTCGTATCGACGGAGGTACCGCTTTATACTGTAAAAATAATTATGAACATTGCAGAGTCCTCTTGCCGAGGTTACAGTATATAGATGCAACTGCTATCGAAATCAAAATTAATAATTATCCACCACTGCGAATAATTTCTGCTTATATTCGCTGTACCCCATTAAATAGATGCCATTTTTCAGAGGAGGACTTCATTAAACTTTTCAATTCTGGTCAAAACGTAATCATTCCTGGAGACATGAATGCTCGTCATAAAGACTGGCATGATTCAAGATCAAACACTTTTGGCCAAAAACTCAAAAATGTTATAAGCAGAACTCCTGGTGCTAGGGTTGTTGCACCGTACACCCCTACGCACATAAACCCTAGGTCCCGGCCGGGGGCTAGGGATTCTATTATTGATCTTGCAATCCTCAAAAATATTCCCTTCAATTATGATATAAGAGTCATTAATGATCTGAGTTCAGATCATTTACCGGTCATTTTGACTCTTAATACAAACTCTGCATTTTTGAAATTACCAGAGCAACTCTCTACCAACTGGGAGAATTTTAAATTTATTTTAAATTCAAAACCCCTCCCCATTCCTGAAACCTCCAGCAATAAAAATATTGAAAAATCTATCGACAAAATTGGTGAAATTATTTCTGAGGCACTTGTGACGGCCTCAAAATCAAAATTTAAACCACCTCCTTTGAGACTCCCTATTGAGATCAGAAATAAAATTCGTCACAAAAATTATGTACGGAGAGTCTGGCAAAGATGTAGGAATCCGGCTCTTAAATCTGAACTCCGTGCACTCAGTAATGAGATCAAACGAGATATTCAACACTTTTCCCAATCCAGATGGGAAAAACACATTGAAGGCCTCTCGCCTGACTCAAACACCCTTTGAAGGGAAACCTCCCGACTCAAAAAGCCTTTTCACACCATTCCGCCCCTGAAGGGTGCCCTTAGCAGTGTTGCTGTAGCTCCTATTGAAAAGGCGGAAGTTATAGCTGATAGCCTTCAAAAACAATTCGAACCAAATGAAGACGAGAATCCCAGATTCTCAGCTCACACTAAACTTGAAGTCCAAAGGTTTTTGGCCTCCCCCACATGCCTAGACCTGGAACCAGTCCAGGCTAGCGAAATTTTGGACTTTATTCATAAAACCAAAATTAAAAAGGCTGCGGGATTGGATTTAATTTCAAACCGCATCCTTAAAAACCTACCTCTTAAATTTATTTTCTTATTCACGCTGCTCTTTAATTTTCTTATGGAAAACTGCTACTTCCCTAAGGCTTGGAAGATCGCCGTGGTGGTCCCCATTCTCAAGTCTGATTCGGATGATTCTAAACCTCAAAATTATCGCCCCATATCGTTACTCAGCTCGCTGAGCAAAGCATACGAATTTGTTATTTTGAATCGCCTGGACCAGTTCTGCAATTCCAGGAATATTGTTATTCCAGAGCAGCATGGTTTTGTTCCAAAGTGCTCTACAGTAACACAGTTACTTAGAGTTACTGAGACGGTCCAGCACGGCTTTTCCAATAATAAGGCCACGGGTATGCTTTTTATAGATATTGCCAAAGCTTTTGATAAAATTTGGCACGATGGGCTTATTTCCAAGATGATGCGACTTGGAATTTCGGACCAACTTATCAAAATTATTCACTCTTTCCTTGACTCTCGTAGTTTTCGGGTTCGAGTCGAAAATGCAGTCTCCTCCCCCCGTCCAATCCTAAGTGGAGTCCCCCAGGGATCGATTTTAAGTCCAAGAATTTTTTTCTTTGTACGTAAATGACATCCCGAAGGCTTCCAACATTCATTTGGCGATGTACGCCGATGACACTGCCATTATGTTCCAAGACATCTGCAATCGGAAAATTATTGAAAGATTGCAGAGGTACATTTCTCGTTTACAGCTCTGGCTCATTAACTGGAAAATTAAAGTTAATGCATCCAAAAGCGCTTGCCTCCTCTTTACGAAACAACGGTGCATTGGCAATTTGCCAGCAGTCACCATTTTCGATCAACCTGTCCCTTGGGTTACTGAATACAAGTACCTAGGGTTAGTTTTAGACGCAAAATTAACATTTTCCCACCATATCCGAAAAACCTATCAAAAGGCTATCGGAATGAGCAGATTGCTCACACGCTTGATTTCTCGTAAGAGCAAGCTGGCGATCAGGCACAAAATTTTGCTCTACAAGTCGATCTTAAGACAGATCATGTTGTATGCGTCGCCTATTTGGGCGTCTGCGGCGACCACCCATCTGAAACGACTGCACGTCTTTCAAAACATCCACCTTAGGAAAATGTTAAATGCTCCCTGGTTTGTTCGGAACGAAGTCCTGCATAACGACCTTAAAATTGAACCAATTCTAGAGTTTATCAAAAAACAATCTTTTAATTTCTTTAATAGGATCCCTCAAATACCTAATGAATCGCTTCAACAGCTCCCTGCGTATGATGCAAGCATTGCATCTTCGCAGAAAAGACCCAGAGCAGCGCTCGGACACTCCTATGTTCACTTTCCAGTCCTAAAAAGACTGCGAGCGCATTGAAGCAATTCATTAGGTAT
>BMAW01094784.1:505614-523980 GCA_019974015.1 Nephila pilipes
TTCGAATTTTATTTAAATTAGCTTTATAATCTAATTTTAATTAAATTTTTAAATATATATATATTTCTAAAACGTATCTTGGGGATTTTCGATTGAGAAAAAACATGCTTTGTTCGAAAGTCCTTTCTGACGGATCGGAGTTATCTTCAGAAACAAGTGAGGAAGAAAATATTAATTTAGTCTATGCAATAAAAATATGCCTAATTTTTTTTTAAAATTGAATGTGTATTTTCAAATAAATTTGTTTTATTAAGTTTATAATATGATTATATCATTAAATTGAAAAAATTATATATGTATAAAAAAGCTATCTTCAAATGAAATTACATATTTTCACGCAAATTATCACTCTTAGAAATAAAAATACAACATCAGAAAATTCTAATATTTTCATAAGGGATTTGTGATCTTAATATACTGCTGTTTGTAGAAAATGCAACACCATGAAAGAATCTTCAGAATCAAATGAAATTTAATGCAGAAACGACTTGTACTGATACAAATAAATGATGAAATTTTCAAAACAAAAGAAACAAATTAAGCGTCCGAAATCAGTATTTGGTGCAGCCACCATGCTCTGCAATAAGTGCTGCTATACGACGTGGCATGGAGTCAAACAGATGTTGAATATCTGCTTGAGGAAGAGAATTCCATATCGCTTGTATGCGCAACCAAAGTTCGTCTTTGGAAACTGCAGGACGCGGATCACGAGCGAGACGCCGACCAACCATATCCCACACGTGCTCAATAGGCGACATATCCGGTGAATAAGCAGGCCAAGGAAGAAGTTGCATGCGTTGTGCTGAACAGAAGTCTCGATCAGTCCGCGCAACATGTGGGCGTGCATTATCCTGCTGAAAGATAGCTCCAGGGATGCCTTGAAGGAAAGGAACGACTTCGGGCTGTAGCACTTCACGGACGTACCTGTTGCTATTGAGATTACCCTCAATTCGTATCAAATTGGATCGTCTATGATACGAAATCGCACCCCAGACCATAACTCCGGGTGTTCGACCACTATGTCGTTCAATAATACACTCAGGAAGGCAGCGTTGACCGGCATAACGTCTAACACGAACACGGCCATCATGGGTCCACAAATTGAAGCGTGATTCATCTGAAAAGACAACTTGGTGCCAATCAGCTCGCCTGTCTCTGTGCTCAAGAGCCCACTGCCGACGCAGCCGTCGATGATTCGCCGTGAGGGGAATCCTGTATAAAGGCACCCTTGCACACAATCCACGGCGCAGCAGACGACGACGAATTGACGAAGCCGACAATTGTACACCTGTAGCAGTAGACCAACGTGCTGCCAGCTGCCTGGAGGAAGCTGTGCGATCATTCACCGCCATGCGGAGCAGGTGTCGATCATCGCGCTCTGACGTCACCTTCTGTCGTCCAGTGCCTGTTTTTCGAGTTGTTCGGTGCTCGTCGGTCCACTGCTTCCAAACTCGCATCACTGTGGAACTGTTCCGCTGCATACGAGCTGCTATTGCGCGATAGGAAAATCCTCCTTCTCGAAGGCCGATTATCCTCCCTCGTTCAAACTCCGTAAGTTGCTTGAATTTCTTATTCTTCCGTCGTGGAGGCATACTCAGGTCTCACTAAACGTTTGCCACTAACAAATAATCATAGACTTTTTTCAACGTCCCGCTACAGCACTTTATTTATACGCTTTCAGCATCAATTCAGAGGGCGCTGCGCGCGCCGCGCACGCGCGATGGCTCTGAAACTTTATTAATTTGCATAATATCCTATAATTGACATTTGCTGCGAATTTCATTTGATTCTGATGATTCCTTCATGGTGTTGCATTTTCTACAAACAGCAGTTTACTTCCCAAATTAGCTAAAATAATATGAATTTTCATGAAAGTATTTATTATTTCTTCGAAGGATTATGAAACAGTGAGTTTACGAATAAGATGTCCTTCAAGTGTGGTGGTATATTATATATGCCCGGTCTTAAAAATCAGGAAATGAACAAAAATTAATTTTACCGCTTGATATTGTATCCTTGTAACATTATTAATGCATATCAGATAAATTTTAGCTAAAATTTAATGTCTTTTTGTATACCGCCCCTCAAAGGGTTAAAATGAGATACCGACAAGATCTGATGATTTATAACCGTCCGAATAAATGTAAATAAAATCAGTATATTTTTCTGCAAAGTTATTAAAAAGTTGAACAAAACATTTTTCGCATTATCTGATTTCTTAAAATTTTAAAAAGTATTTTTAAGATTAAAACTTTATTCGTACCAGGATTAAAAACCCTTATCTTCATAATGCAGATATTAAATCCCACATAACCTTCCATTAAAAACTGTACTCTTCTGTTAAAAGGAGGTATCGAAAATTTTTTAGCACTTTATAGCATGTCTAAAAATAAACTTTTTTTGAAAATCATAAGAACTTAAATGGTGAGGAAATTCTAAAATGATATTGCAAAGCAAAGTTGTCTTCTTAAGTCTAATGAAAGTTCGATGCAGATAATGAGTAGATTTTAAACAGCAGATGTTCGGAAAGTTCCTGAACAAAGTCCAAGTTTAACTATTATGATAGACTGTGTTCAATTTCTTTAAATCTGAGTTTTGGCAGTCTAACTTTTATCTTATGAGAGCATGATATATTTGAAAATGATATGTGCGATCAGAACTCCAAGACTCATACATAATACCAATTAAAATATTCATTGATTTCTCATCTTGTTTCATTTGCACAATTTTTAAGCGAAGCGTTAGTTTTTGTCGAAAATTTATTCTGAGAATTTTTTTCGTCCACTACGTTTATTAAAATATTATTACATACAAATGATAGAGGTTTGGTTATTGTACTCCAGAATCGAAATTTGTCTGTTTGTATAAACTCCAGAGACACGTTTCACTTTGTCCTACAACTGTTTACAAATAATACTAATACTAATGCTTTCAATATATTCTGTCCGAAATCTTTTTGGCTTAATCGTTGTATTTTTCTGAAAATACCTTTGTGTTTTTTGTGCGACAGGAAATTTGTGAGGGTTGGATATCTCTAACAAATATAACATGACCTTTTTTGATCCTTGTATACTATTCAATTTTCATTTCATAGCAGGTTTTATTGAGTGTTTTTCTTATATATTGTTAAACGTCTGTTTCTTGGATACATTTGCTCTTTTAATTAATATATTTGTGTTGTCTTCTGCAACCTGATCAGTGTTATGAGAAAATTAAAAAAAAAATTCTTTGGAAAATTTGGCAAGGGATGAATAGACTGTTCAGTTAACTGTTTCAAAAATCTTTCATTTTTTGCAATACGTATAGTTTTATTGGTTGAGATTTGCATAATGGGAAATTATCACTATTGTATAAAAAAGGAACTGTTTTAAAAGTACAAAAAGGTAGAATTGAAAGAAGAACAAACTGCCGATGCTATTGAGTGAAAGGGTTTTGAGGGAGATTGGAAGTACATTGGCTGGTTATTGTTTGAAATGCTCAGATTATTGTTGGAAAGATTTTTTTATTGCAGTTCCTCTTATTGATTTCGTGTTTCCCCAAGGAGGAGAATTGAAATCATTTCTATCCCAGGGCAATATAAAAAGCGATAAATGATGACATTTTGTTGAAAAGCGTGTTGTCAACCAGGTGGTTTAGAGAAAGGGTTCAAAGGCAGACTCTTATTAATGTTTGAATTAGAATTCTGATCATATGGAATATTTGAAATTGAGTAGATAGATAATTTGGAAATAGAGTTGTAGTAGAGAGTAATATAATCTTTTCTAATTAGGCTAAAATTGTGAATATTGATTATATCATAATTTGTTAAATAAGTTTCGTGGAGGGCAATTGAAACCGGGTTATATTTGATATTGACGCAATTTAATTATTCTATTTTATTCTTAAATTCTCGACAATTCTAAGTAATTAAAGAGGCCATGGGGGAAAAAAGGAAGAAGAAAAAAAGAATGAAGAAGTCCCTTTTTTTCATTGATTCAGTAGAATCATCTTACAAAATCTTATGCTTGTCCCATACGTAAACTTTCATTGCATCTTCCAATTCTTATTTGCTATTTATTTTGCTTCTTAGATACTTCTGATAATATATTTTCTGGTTGGATGCAGGGAATTATTCCTAGCTGTGCGTAATTTCTTTGCATTATTTCGTTGTTTTATAGTTTGAGTTTTAGATCCTTAAGTACCTACATTCATTGGAGTTGGATTAACTGATGGAATTCTGCCATTGTTTTGGGGGCTTGATCTTATTGTTTATCTGGGATTTGTATTGGTTCCTTTAGAAGGGGGAGGTGGAGTTTCATTTGCATATTGATTATAGCTTAAAGAAGGTTTAGATATTGAAATAACAGTCTGCGTGATGGCATGACTGATAGCTTCTATTTGTACAGTTGTTGAGTACCAATACCAATTGTTTTTTTTTTTTTTTTTTGAAGATTAAAGACGTATGAGACAGAGTTATTGTTTTCTAGTGAAACTGTTTATCATAAGCCAAATGTGGCTAATCGTTCATTTTCAAACTTTCTAGCTTCACGAAACAAATATTTTGATTTATTTGTTTTAACTGACTGAATTTCTTTTTCGATGATCCAAAGGGGATATTTTGGAGAAAGGGAAAGATAGTTTTTTTTTTTACAATTAGAACAGTTGTACTTCGAAATACATTCTTTGCTAAGGTGTTCGATGACAGAACAACGGGCGCAGATTGCTTGACTTCGGTAAAATTGAATTAAATGTTCAAATTTTGGCATTCATAACAGAGTAAATTATTAAAAATATATTGGTGAATTTTGCAATAAAGTCATACAATTTTAATGAATTTGGGAAATGTCGGGCTATTGAGTGTGAAGATTAGAAATTTATTCGATATCGTCTGGTCATCATGGCTGGTTGTTTTCCTACGGACAAGAGAAACGTTTCCTACTTCAAAGGTTTCCTGTATATTATTTTCTAAATAATAAAATAATGGAAGATGGGGCTACAAAAACTTCATTATGATCTATTTTCTATAAAGATAAAATGGTTGAACACGTGGAGGAGCAGATGTCACTTCCACTAGAATGTCACTTTAGTTTCTTCTTTTTAATGATAGCATTAACATCTCGTATAAATCCTTCAATTGTTTTATATATCAGGATACCAGATACGTTTTTCAACTAACCATTCTTTTTTTTTTAGAAATTAAACATCGAAAATTAACTGTGTTCAGCAATTCTGGTGTTTTATTTTTATTTTTATTATTTTGTGACGCATAATTCCATCGTAATACAAAGAAGTTGTCGCTTTACAGAGAAGGAACGTTACAGTCATGAAGAGCTTTCCGCCTCTGAATGCAGATCTGTATTTTCTTTAGTTGTAATCATATTTTCTTATAGTAAATAAACGCGTATTACTTTCCAGTTCGACCTAGGCCTCTGTAAGTTCCTGTCTTACCATCCTTTTCTCACTTTCCTTTGGGTGACCGAATGAGAATTCTTCAAAACTGGACGATAGGCACTATCCCCACAACGTGCTCAAGAGGAGCACAGTTCCAATGCTGAAGCCAATAAGGATATCTCGAAATGAACGAGAGTAACCATCCGCAACCAAGGCCCTAAATTTTTGGGAATATTTAAGAATGACGTTCTAAAACTGTTACCGACGGCCTATTCAACTCTTCTACCTCAGACCCTTTACCCATGCCTAAAAGGTTTTCCCTCTATCCATATATCCATCCATCCGTCTCTCTCTCTCTCTCTCTCTATTCGAAAACAAACCATTAGAAAAAAGACTGCCAGAAAAATGTTAAACCTAACCATAATATATTAGATTATAGCCATAATGTATTGCGTACTTTATTCACTAAAAACCATAAGTAAGAATTTCTTCAAGAGAAAGAGAGTACCAAGAAGGAGGGAAAGGTCACTGGTGTCCCTAGGATATGAGATGCTGCTTCCCCTCTTTTCCCCCCTGTTCTCCCCTTCTCTCTTGGAAGAAAAGATATTTCGCCAATTCTTTTTTATATACACTAATGGACAAAAAAAATTAGCGCACCAAGAAGGAGTCGTTAAATGAAACAAAATTTTACATACGTAAAGACTACTTTGATATAAGTAAATGATTAGAAAATCAAAGAAAAAGGATTATTTATTTCAGAGAAAAAGGCAAAAGAACGGAGGATTTAATACCCTGTTTAACCCCATGTAGTGCGAATGCACGATGCGATACGATCGGACATTGAGGCATACAAGTTCTGTATGATGTTTTGAGACACTTCGTTCCATATTTGCTGTAACCTTGGCTCTAGTTCGTTCAAACTCGTGGGATGCCCAACTCGCCGTCCCAAATGATCCCAAATATGCTCGATTGGAGACAAATCTGGGGATCGGGCTGGTCAAGGAAGGGTAGCAACAGTGCGGAGACAGTCTTGTGACACACTTGCAGTGTGAGGCCGAACATTGTCTTGTTGAAAAATGGCTCCTGGGAGCCGTTGCATGAGTGGCAACACATGTGGTTGCAGGATGTCATGGATATACCTCTGGGCTGTCATGGTGCCACGGATCAATACTAAGGGTGACCGTGTATTGTAGGCAATGGCACCCCATACAATAACACCAGCTGTGGGAGCGGTGTGTCACTGTAAAGCAAAGGCAGGATTGAGGCGTTCCCCACGGGGTCTTCACACACGAACACGATTGTCATCAGTGCTGAGATTGAATCTGGCTTCGTCGCTGAAGACGACCTGGTTCCATTCCACTGCATTTCTAATAATTTGCATATCTCCCTGATATGTACCATCATGCCAAGTTTCATTACGATCCCGCAATTATTTCTTGGTTCGTTAATTTTTTTGTCCATGAGTATATAATGTCTTTTTTCTGTTTTGGAATTCTCTCTAGAACATTAATATTTATTTTCCATTGAAAAATAAAATTTCCTTATATATCAATAAATTGTTTTATTGACAACTTTGAAGTTGAATGAGTTTTCATTTTTATATCTGTATTTAAGGAAATATTGAGTATTTTGAGTAAGTATTTATTACAAGTTTTGTTGTATTAAAAATACACTCTATAACAAAAAAAAAAAAAAAAGAAAATCCGACGCACCAAGCAGAGGTTGTGCGATTACGATAAAAATTGTTAGATGTGCAGAACATACACAGAAAAACAAACAATAAAATTTCAGAACAAATGACTGATTTACATCAGAGATTGGCTGTTACAAATGGAAGAAGTCAATAAGGAGTTGATCCACTTCTGGTAAGGAGGCAAGCTGCGAAACGGTTGGTATAGAATGATAAAGTTTTGGGATGGTCTCCTGCAGAATTTTGGGAGGAACTATATTCTACAATGGGGGTGTTCCCGTTCCTTTTGCAAAAGGAACGGTAACGCAATCGTAGAATGGCTTCAACGTACCGCTGTGCTGTTAGTATGCCAGAAATGACCATCAAAGGGGTCCGTCTATCAAAGAAGATGGTACCTCAAACATAACGCCCCTGCTGTGGGCCTGTGTGTCATACAATAGTAAAGGCAGGATTCACACGCTACCCCGGACGTCTCCAGATAAGTCTGCGCTTGTCATCAAGACACAGATAGAAGCGGAACTCGCCATTGGAGACTATACGTTCCCAGTCATCCCCTAAATTGATTGAGCTCGACACCGCTATAATCAGATTTGACGATGTACCTGCAATCGGCGTGAGCGTCAATTCCTTTCTTTTATCGTCTATCGAGGGTCAAGTTGGACACTTGTGTGCAAGCCACTCAGTGGATAGTTGATAACGACGAATCCAGAATTAGGCGCTGAAACAGCTGCTCTGATAATCGCTCTGTCTTCCCGTTCTGTTGTGGTCCTAAGTCGACCACTGCCATTCTGACGCTGATATCTATCGTTGTTGATCCAATCTTGCCAGCATCGGCTAATCGCTTCGACTTAGATGTCGAACGTTTGTTCGATTCGTCCAACCATCCTCTATCATTCCGTCAGCACGACCTTTTTCAAACTCAGATTTCTGCGCGTAATGTGCACAAACTTTCGGTGAAACATTGTTACAGCCGACGTAAGATATTCACAGTCAAAATGCAATCGAAATTTTTACCTACCGACCGAGAAACTTTCCTTATATGCACTTGCCGATTGAGCAGTTTCAGTGCCCTTGAGCTCCCTCCATTCATTCATTGCACACCAAAGTTAAATTATCATTTGCATGTCGAGTCCCAATGTCTTCGCATTCGTAATTTCATTCCAATCGGGCAACTCCTTCTTGGTACGAATACTTTTTTGTTATAGTGAGTATTCACGTTAAATAATAGTCCTCATACAATTATATATATATATATATATATATATATATATATATATATATACAGTAAAAAATAAAGTTCATTTATAATGAATCATTTATGAATATTCGATTACCTGTAAGAGTGAAATGTAATAAAGTTTTCTAATTTTACTTAATTCATTGCTTAAAGTGTTTTACCTGTAGTAAAATACTCGTATTCATTGTAGAGATTGTTGAATGTCAGCAAAATTTCAAATATTATCATAATGTGTCATTATTGCTAACATTCCTCTGACGCTAATTAAATAATGTAACTGATAGTATCATAACCTGATATCATTACATTAGCGATTTTCGATAATAATTTGTAAACGTTATTTAAACTACTAGAATAATTCATTTAAATTAGAGATTTCGAATTTTTAAAATTCTACTAGCTAATACAAATTTATGTATTAATTAAAAATTATTAAAACTTCTCTCAATTGTTTATAATTAGAACAACATGACGTTTTTCGGAATTAGCTAGAATAAAAAGGATCTACAAGTGTTAGTCAAATAACTAAGTATGACCAACTCGAATGATTTTATGTGTTTCAATTCAAAGATTTAATAACGATTTCAATAAGTATGTAGAAGAATTGGTAAATAATATATTGATCAACATATCTGGTGATAGAAAATTGGCTAAACAAGTAGCTGAATATGAAAAGTTAACAATAGATTAAAAAGAAAAATACAAACTTTTTGTGACAAAGAAATAAACAAATTTTGGGTGAGGAAGGAAATGAATAACATAAAAAAAGTGATTGAAGATAAACAAGTCTATGATGACCGTCTTTTTGATTTGGAAAATCTAAGAAGACTAAGACTCCTCAGGTCTAGTATCCTTTCTACAAAGTACGCTTAAAGACTGAAAACTCCATATCCACATTTGAGAAAAGAATTTCAGGAATTTCGAATTGAGTAAAAGTTCTTAAATAATCATCTTCAATGAATCTTTGAAGTGACGATGGTAAGTATCTAACTAAAGAACAATGTCTTCAATTAAGTAGCTTTCTGCAAGAGTTCAAGAGGTACTTTAAACTAGGGAAAGAACCAACACAATTTAATGAATGTCTCATAAATACTGGAAACAACTCACCAGTTGAATAGCTCCCTCAGAGAATAAATCATGCAAAAAGAGACTTGGTGAAGAAAGAATAAAACTATCTTGGCTAATGGTAAAATTGAAGAAAGCGAATCTCCGTATGCTAGTCCCTGTGTATAGATGCCTAAATGAAACAGCACAGGACTTCGCGTTGACTACTATTAATACGCCACTACACTTTCACCGTGGCCCACTGCTACGTATGGACGATCCCCTCACAGAATCTAAGTCAATGACCTATATGTCATTTGCAGATCTCAAATCATGTTATTATCACATCAAAGTATATAAATCTGATCAAAATAAAACAGTTTTCATAGGCGGATTTGGAACACTTAATATATGTGCATGCCTTTCGGAATAGGAAATGCACCCGTATCTTTTCAAAGTTTGACTAAAAAATTTAGAACAGGCATAAGTGGTATTTTTGCTCTGTCGTTTTACTTGTCGTACTTGCTCTTACCATACTCTGTTGTATATAATTATTTAATCAGAAACTGATTGATCAAATTGAAGGTGGCTTACAAACTATTTCTTAGAAACCTTTTTTGTTTAGACTATATTAACAGAGAGGGATGACACTTTCCTTGTGACAGAGATAAATATTAATATCACTGAATAGCCACAAATGGAATTAAAGTTAACCAGGAAAAATATCCCCTATCCAGACAATTCCTGTGTCCACCAGTATAAAAGAGTGCGAGTTTTTTTGCAGAACTGCTCGTGGCTTAAAAGATATGTTTAAACTCTGCGAATATTGCAATGCCATTTAGTAACCTTTTTAAGCATGTACAATGAACTGGAGTCCGGAAAAACAAGAAGCTTTTGACGACTTGAAGAAAAAAAATAATAACAACGCCATTGTTAAAATAACCAAACGGATCGTAGGTATTTCATATCCGTACAGATACGGATATGAAATAGAACTTGATTACAAAATTACTTGTAATCAAGTTCTGATAGCAGTACATACACAAGGAGGAAGCCTAAATGAGGACATTATAGAGTATGCCAAGCATTTGCTCCACCGACCAGAACGAAAATACTCCTCTATGGAGTGTGAGGCACTTGCAACAGTTTAGGCTCTTGAGAAATTTCAAGGTTCTGTCTAAAACCAAGAAATAATAATAACATCTAACAATCAGCAGTGAAAGGGTTTATGAGCATCAAAGTGCCATCAATTCGATTTTTAAGATGGTCTCTTCAGATGCAATCTCACCATCTAAACTTTGAGTGAATGCCTGGTAAAATTAAAGTGATTGCAAACATATTATCAGACCAACAAATCTAAATAAAGATCTCCCTTGTGACTTATTTGCCATGTACAGTGAGAAAGTCCTAAAAAAATTCGATGAAAAGAATAAAAGGCAATGAACTGACAAAAATTATTGGCTGTTTTTAGAGCATTTAAAAGAATGGAAACTTCATAAACTGGACCAGCAGAGATTTCAAAACAATAAGGAAACCTTTTCATGTGTATGACTTACATGGAAGGATACTTTATATGAATATCAATTTATCTAAAGGAAATGAGAAAAAAAGCATGTGTAATTTACTAAAAGTTTTTCATGATTAAGGGTTTTTATTGCTTCAGCATACGCCCGAAATGAAATGCTCATAGATTAAATAATGATTAAAATGGATTAAATCAATTTGAAAAAAAATATATTGTCCTAAGCATTAAGAATTAGGCTCGTGAGAACAAAAACCTGAATATTAAAATTCCAAATAAAGCAATATTCATAAAATAAAAATATCATGAATGAAGTCTTATTTTAATAGGCATTTGTATATTGAACCAACTACATCACAGTTCAACAACCAAATATCACTGAAATGTTTGAATAAATCAAAAATTTGGGATGAAAAAGAGCTATGTCGATTTTTTAGAAATGAAGAAATCTAAAGTGATGATGACCATAAAAATATGATGAATTATATTTGTAGGATATGCAAAGATATATTGCATTTTAGATGAAAGTAAACGAGATATTTTTCTTATCGCCAACAATAATGCTGTTAGTAAATATCGATGAGTTTCTGCTTTAATTTGAAAAGCAAAAAATGATTTATTTTTTAAGTAAATTAACTTTTGTTACATTTTGTTTTTGTTATAATGTTTAAAATAGTTAAATTCATATATATTTATTTTATTCTGTATTAATACTTTTTAATATAGTTTTATAATAAATGTGTAACAAAATATTTAAAATACAGAAAATATATTTAGGTGTTTATTTATTTTTTTATAACACACATTAACTGAACCTAAAGACTCATAAATTGAAATCATGCGAATTTAGCTTGTTATATCCAGTATAAAAGTCATAAGACATATTCAAACAGTTTGTTAGATACAATTATTTGACATTTCACAGCCAATTATTTAAGAAGTGCACGTCTTTCACTATATTTACCAATTGCATAAACTGACATATGCTTTTTTAAATGCTTATGTCGATGGTAACGTAAATGGAACAATGATGTGGGATGAAATTTTGAAATCACCCCAAAAATAATAAGAGTTTTATTGACATACAACGTGACGGGAGGCTTAACTTTAATGTATTATAAATACCAACGTTTAGTTTATGTCATAGACATCGAATTGGTTCTAAAATGATAACGAAAACTATTATTGAGCTTCTGGTCTCTATTATCTGCATTGGAGTTTCCGGTAAATTGTGCTTTTATTCATTTACTATCATTCGAATCACTTTAAATTCAATGTTTTTATGAACGTTCTCCATGTATGAAAAAATATATATGATATATAAATTTCAAGAAAATGGTTATTTTTTGGATTAATGTATGATTTTTTTATTCTATGCAAGTGATCTTGAAAATATGATTTCTGATTTCTGATAACTTTTATCGCTCGTTATTCTTTAACTGCATTGAAAGTTTTAATATGACAGATGAACAAATTTCCGGTTAAAAGTATAATTTCATCTAATATGTTTGCGCTTGAAATTTCTGATATAAAATAAAAGGTTCAATGACTTTGATGTATTTGAAATGTTAGGTTTTTAAATACAAACTAATTATAAAAATCATAACATAAAAGATGTAACAACAAATAATTTATATGCGTATCAAATGATGCGTATCTAAAATAAAAGTACTTTGAGTAGTTTTATTCAAGATAATCAGCCATTTTCTCATACTATTCAAAATTTGAAGAATAAGATTACATTTTATTCTGTTTATTATTATTAGGCTGGACGATACTAATATTTTATTACTTATCTCAGATGATTAAATTATCAGTTTTAATATTTTTAATAAGGTGCAATTGTTTTTATTTTTTTAAACATTACATATGGGTTTCTTTTAAATATTTGTGTTTCGAATAGTATACGTAGAAATTTCATATATGTATGCAACTAAATAAAATTAATTCTCAACATTTATTTAATAATACAGAACTTTCTGTAAAAAGCATTGCATTTCTAATCTAATTAATATACAAATTATTTATAAGCACTATCTAGGAAGAAAAGGGTAATTTGACATAAGATTAAAGCTACATACGTTATACCATTTTAAACCGAAAATCGTAGATATAACACTTATGATAAGGTTTTTAGAATTATCATTATCAAATTGATTATTTACGACAAACTGTAATTTGACTTTAAAACAGTGGAAATATTTTGAAACAGCTTGAAAAACCTTAGAGGAATTGAATTAAAACATGTAAGAAATTTATTCATTTGGCAATAAAATATAAACTTTAAGGATTAACTAAATGAATTTTGAAAAAAAATTATTAATTTTAAAAACATGTAAAATGGTTCTGAAGTCTCTCTATGCTCGAAAATCTTTGTGAAAGCTTAAGCTAATGAAACCTATGCAGAAATATAAATACAAAATAATAAAGTTTAAATTTCAAAAGTATAATTATGGAAATATATGTCCGGTACTCTTATATCAAAATACTGTGATAATTTTATCATCAAATTTTAAATATATTAAAGTTATTCCAGTATTTACTATTTTATTTACTTTTGTTGATCAATGTTTAATAAAATTAATTTAAAATTGCTTTATTTACTCGCACTGATGTCGAAATAAAATATGATGATCTTATTAAATTCATAAAGAACAAATTTAATTTAGAGGAAACAAAAATCAAGATGTTCGGATTTCTGTGAATTTATTAAAATAATTTATTCCGACTAAGCATTGATTTAAATTAAGACATTTTTGACTCTTTATTATTGATTGAACATTTGTTCCTAAAATATCAAATTCATTAGAAATTCAAAATAATTATTGTATTATAAAATAAAATAAAAAATATTTTGAAATTTTTTAAAAACATTTACTTATTTCTAGTGTTTTAAACTTTTGTTTTAATTGTGTAAGAAGATGAATTTATAGCACAAGAGATCTTTAGTAAGATAGATAACTATTTTTCAGGAAGAAGTTTCAAGATATGTAGATTTATATTTTTCATTTTTGGATTTATAAAATCTTTGTTAAAAATAATTAAAACAACAATTTACAAAAGTTTCGTCAGGTTATGAAGGGCATACAAATAATCGTGAAAGCTTAGAAAAAGTAAATACATTAAAAAAGTCATGAATAACATATTTAGTTCAAAAAATAATTTACTGAAAGAAGTCATCTTTTGTTAATATATTTGTTATCCTTGCACTCTGATATATTTTGTACTATACAGAATATTCTTAAATTCAAAGGTTCTGCTGCATAATGTTAGTGAAGAAGTTTAGACATCAATATGACGCATTTTTGAAGAATTTTAACATTTTTCATAGAAAGGGTTTATTGAAATTTTCGTTGGCCTAAGAATATTTTACAATAACGCAATTTTGCAGAGCAAAATGATCTTTTTCAAAAAATTCATTCTGTTTTGTGAAAATGTAAATAAATATATTTTATACATTCAAAGAAATTTCTATCATTGCAAATTTACAACCGGTTTAAACATTATATATTTAAATTTTTCATAATACTTAAGAAATGAAAACTTAATTCTTTTAATATATTCAACCACATTAAACTTAGTTTCTTACTTTTACTCCTAAATTTTAGCAAACTGTTACAAAAATATTTCTAATTAAAGATGATCGATAAATATCTTACTTCTTGTTTCTAAAAATATAAGTAAAAAGTATTTTTAAAAAAGAAACTTTTTTTTACTTGAAGATAAACTAAAAGGTGCAAAAATATTTTTTTGAATGTAAAATAATACATAATTCATAAAAGCTTGAGAAATTTAACTAAAATACCTAGTCAATTACCCATAAATTAAGTATCACAGCTACTTATTTGTATATGATATAAAAGGAAGTATTAATGCATCAAACGCTTATAAATTATGCATTAATTTACATTCAAAAATTTGTTTTTATACCTTTTAGTTCTTCTTTAAATAAAAGTTTTATTTTTTATTCATATTTATTTAACGTTTTTGCGTCTGGACATTTAAGGCTAAAACCAATTATTGAAGCGACACGTATGTGCAAAATTGCTACTCAGTTGTGGATGTTGTAAGGTTCAAGGCCCGCATCTTCATGTTTGTCATCTTCATAACTATTGTGCTTCATCGGACTTATACGTATATGCAACATTTCAGCTTTGATCGGATGAGAGGGAATTGAATAAAATTTTAATATAAATTCACGCCCCATCCTTAAATTTGACACTGCTTAAGCATACCATAATATATTATTGTCATCGGAGTTATACGTGTGTGTAAAATTTCAGTTCTGTTTGGATAATAAGAATAGGTAAAAATTTTACCAAAATGTTTATTATACTTGTGTTTATATTTATTATTTCGGTTATATTGTTATTAAAATGTAATAATTAATAGATAAATTGAACATATAAACAAGTATCACCGTATTAAATACAAGGTTCGTAAAATTCCAAGAACACATTTACCAAAAAATTTTATAGTCTTAAAATAAAATATATGTTTTAAGGTAAAATATGTACTTTTATCAAAAAAAGTAAAGTAGAAAAATTGACAGATTAAATTATTCAGAAAAAAAGATAGAAGAGAGGTTCTTTCAATTATAACTTTACTATCAATCTCTCATTTTTGAAATTCTTTTAGAAATGCTACCAAAATTTAGTTATCATAATTATTTTAAGTAATAAATTGATTTGTTATGTAAGAATATGCTTTATAAAGTTACCCATTGCACATTAAACAGAAATCAAAAGCACATTCAATTCTTAAAATTTATTTAATATTTTGATTAAACTCATAAAGTCAGTGACATTTCCAAAATACCCAAAAAAAAAAAAAAAAAAAATCCTGGAAAAGAGGAAACTATTTTTATGTGTTTTCATTATAAATACAAAACAATTTGTCATATGTAACACACACACAGAAAATTTTAAAAATAACGCGGCATTTATTTACTTTTTGGAAATCTTAGGTTAGATGTTTTTTACATCTCTTCATTCACTTTGAAATAAAAGCATTTAAAATAGTTTTTTCATTACAAAGACAATAATTTTATATATAATTAAGATGGTACATTTACATTTTTTTTTTCAAAAATCAATTTAGCATATTTCATAATATTAATTCAAATAGAAATAAGGGGTTACAAAAAACTTGAGCTTTATCAATAAACTATCTTAGATTGAACAATTCTTTGGTTTACTTTTCTTTACTGCAAATAGCAAACATAAAAAATAAGCATTTGCATGTAACAAAAAAAAGTATTTAATAAAATATTTTGATATAAACAAAAATAATCATTATTTAAGAATTTCTGAATATGGACTTTAAGTTTTGATATCATTTCAATTCTTTCACCGTATGTAAAAAAAAAATTTCTGCTACCTTTGAATTTTTCTATAATAAGATAAAAGATATATCCTAAACATAATCAGCATTTTTTAAGAAATTTTATAACTGGCCAGACAATGATATATATACCTAAGATTCTTCGAATTTGGAAGCTTGAGCATTAATAAAACTAGCCCAGTGGTGCTTACGTTGTTCGTAGCATTGTGCAAACTCATTTTATGAGATATTTCGAAGATTTGTGGTCCCTATTTCTTGAGCATTTTTTACCCTGTCGTATAATGGTGTCTTTAAAACTCCATATTAAATTTAGGGAACTAAAATAAGTCACAAATGGAATGATTCTGTACTGTATGGTGGATGAAAAAGCCCAGAGTTGTTTTAGGGGGATAGGTACTCAGGCATCACAAACATCGTGTGAGGCCTAACTTTATCATGGTGAAGCTCAACTGCCAGTGATCTCAAAACGGATGACATTCACTTTCTCCCTTAAGCATTTGGGCACTCGCACGTAAAACTGAGAATTAATTATCTTCTCAAATGATACAAATTCCTGTGAGACATTCTTTTTTGAATCGAAGAACACAATTTGGAGGGTTTACTCGCAATTTACTCATTCAAGTCTTATTTGGTCGTGGTGAGTTTGGGTACCATTCGCACTTTGTCTTTAAGTTTCAGAAATCGTATTCAAATACCAAACTTGTATCTACAGTTTTGACTCTTTCCAGAAAGCATGGGGCACTTGAGACACGATTTAACATTTCCTGTGAAATCACCATAGGGATCTCTTTGTAGTCAAGGATCAAGGTTTTAGGCACCAATTTCACACAGAATTTACTCATTTCAATTCGTCTGTAACGATGCGGTGGACAGCAGTTTTAAGTAGTCTTTACACATCCGTGATTAAACATACACTTAAAGAATTATCTCAGTTCAAAACATTCCTCCCTCCATCAATGTTGCCCCCTGTTTTCGATGTGGATGGTCATTCATCGCACAGATAATTTTCAATTTCCTGTCGACCATTCTTATATGCATGCGGCCACTTGCAGACCTGGGATTGAGTTAAAATTTAGTCACCATAGGCATTTTTAACATTTCTATAGTTTCACTACTACATTTAGCAGGATAAACGTAAAACATCTTTTTATATCGTTGTTCAATTCTTCGCTGCATCTCGAGCGGGAGAATACGTTCTCACAATGACCCTCTATAAAGCCACTGTGGATGCGCAGACTAATCGGAACACCTGTTGACTGTTATAATACGTAACTAAAGCTTCAATTCACCTGCAGCCACCAGTTGTCTTTTTGGCAATGTACCAGAAATGCGCAATAAAATTAATTTCATTACTTTCGAGATAACCATTGCATAATTTAATGGACGAGTAAAACTGTTTCTAGGATTCTTTGTTGTAATGAGAACATAAGTTGAGAAAAGGTATGTTTATTATCATTGGTGAGAGAGAGAGAGATAATTTTACATACATATCGTAAGCGCCTTCAGATGTCATAAGTTATGACATGCACATTTTGAGAAGATGAGCAAACGGCTTCAGTCATCATAACCGAAGCGAAAGGATGAGAATTTTATCTTGCTTCATATTTATATGGGGTGGTAGTGGACAAAGTGATTTTTCAGGGACTTTAGCTGAAGCCGAACAGTTTAATAAAGATTATACCTCCAGGATCAGACAAATTTGAGCGCGTGATCGCAAAGATTAATTTAGAATTTTTTAGAAAATAAGAATGAAATCTTTACTATGAGTTATAGAATGGGAAAAGATATAAATAAAGTTTAATGAGATCATAACTTACACTCATATATATCTCTTCAAAATTCCACAGCACATGCCAGCTAATCGAAATAGTGGGTAAGTACAAAATTAACTAACATAGCAAAA
Source organism: Nephila pilipes (assembly GCA_019974015.1). Lineage (NCBI taxonomy): Eukaryota > Metazoa > Arthropoda > Arachnida > Araneae > Nephilidae > Nephila > Nephila pilipes. The sequence continues at coordinate 523,724 of BMAW01094784.1, forward strand.
TATACCATACTTATGCCTCTCTATATATATTTATTGTCTCAAACTATGAATATCTCAAACAGGCTCTAAATTTACAAGATAGTAAGAGCTAAAAACGAGTTATTCATTTTGATTAAGACTCTTCACCGGCTCAGATATTACCGAAAGCCACTTCCATGAGTAGCTTAACCTGTCATGAAATGGGAGAATATTAAAATTGCAAGTTTCGACTCAAGTAGATGTAAATATTGGGAGTAATACCCTAAATCAAAATTATC
>BMAW01094787.1:0-32975 GCA_019974015.1 Nephila pilipes
AAAGGTGATTAACAAAAGGTGTTATGTTGATGAATAAAAAAAAATTTTGCAAAAAAAATGTTGTTTTCAATGTTAGACTCGGGAGTTATTGATCGATGTGTTACATCTCAATATCCTTAGATTATTGGAAGATAATACTCATTAAAACATTAAAAAAATTAGAATACAATATTCAACTCAATAAAAAGTAGCAGCGTGAACGCTACTGCCTTTGTTTCCAAAATATCTTACTTTTCGAGATATAATTTACCGTATGGAATGGATCGATAGATCAAAAGTAAAATGACATTTCATTCAAATTTCTTCATTATCCTTTGTAGAAGAGGCGGAAATATTATTTGTATTTTTGAAAAATTGATCACAATTTATAAGCATTTTATGTTACATATTTTACAGAAGCACTTATAATGCTTTTTTATATAATTACTACCAAAATGAACTGTTAATTTTGCGAATGATTGGATTAAATCATTTAGCACACACCCAAAAAAAGTGAATGAATTTACTTTCTGTGTTCCTTGTATTTTTAAACTAAATTTTAACTACATTTTCCGTCTTGAAAATCTTTTTACTCGTAAGACTTTGGAAGTTGTAATACAAAATTCATCATATAATCGTCAATGAATTTCGTGATAAATCGATTTTTCTTCGAAGATTATAATTTTTTCAAGAATTGAATTTAGTATAATATTCAATGGTAGAATTGGGAGGGATAAAATTAAGTCTGTGCTACAATATAATTAACGTGTATAATGTTATTGCGCACTTTTTGATACAATGGTATGTTTTTAGTATTTCTTAAGCTTGTCAATTTAACGAAATTGAGAATGTGTTTCAGAAATAGGCAAATAAATTTTATAACGTACCATATACAGTTAATTTTAAAGAATGAAGTTTAAAATGTGTTAACAAAGTAAAATACAGCATTATTGACTTATTGCAAAAGTTTTGATCTCTCTTATGTTATGTTCGTTACTCAACATTCATTGTTTAAGTTTCTTCGTCCGATACTATTAGTAAGAACAACATAATTAAATCAAAATAAATGTTTATATTCGTTAACATTTTTATATAAAAACTGTTTTTAAAACTTAAATAGTACATACAGCTTCAAAATTATAATTGTATGTTCATAAAATGAGATTCTTTTTGCTAACCACCAATTGTTATAATATTTCAATGTTACACAAATTGTGGAGATTATTTTATACAAAATTTATATACTTTCAGTATTCGAATAGTTAAATTATAAGGGTTCATTTGAATATAATTTGAGGAAACAAACATATGATTTGTAGGTAATGAAAATTTTATACAACGTTACTATTGCAATGGATTCATTAAACATTCTGATATGTATTTCTGTAAATCATATTAAAATGTAACTAAGATTTTTTTTTTTTTAGTTTCAGCCAACTTAGAAACAGAGAAACATAAGCTCAACTGACGACTGAATCTTAATTTTGTATAAATGGGAAAGGAATTAAGATGGACACGTTACAAAATTGTCTGAAGGTTTGCCTTTTTTTTCTTTATTTTATTTATTAATAATTTAGAAACATGAATAGATGATGTCTTCATTTTATTTGTTAGCAATTTTGAAAGTTTATGTTTCTCTGTTTCAAAGTTGGCTGAAACTAAAAAAAAAAAAAAATCTTAGTTACATTTTAATACAACTTACAGAAATGCATAACAAATTGTCCAATGAATCAATTTCAATAGAACTAAATTTCTATTTGTAATTTTATAGGTACGATTTTTCTTTGAATTTCTTAAAAAATAACTTCACTAACGTCTAATTATTAAATAACACTCACTGACGAACATTATAAAGTTTGTGATAAATGCAGTCCAACATTCGAATAGGAATTTCGAGGGATACTTACGATCAATTCGATCCGCAAACACTTCTCCGTAAAGCATGAAATAAGGCATATAAAAGATACTTTTCACCAGCACCCAAGATGGTTCTTCGTCTGGATTCAGTATGCCCTGTCTAGCCACTCCGTAACTCATTAATACCACAAGCAACAGAACCACAAAATAGATCATGTCGATGACCTGAAATGGAGTTGGCATTTCAAATTTATTTCGATTTCTGATGAATTATTTTAAAAACTATATATAATCATCTTAATCAAAAGAGATATGGATATTACAGCTCCATTTCATCATGAATCGGTCTAATTGTTTTTGAAACTGGATTATCCATTTTAACCTTATGTGTAATTAAGTGATACACATGGTTGTTCAACTTATTACGTATTTTCCTGACGATGCATACATACATTCTTATAGGAAAACGCAACTTTAGACTTTAATAATTAGTTTAAAACCCTTTAAATACTATTCCTCTACTTTATATATCACCGTGGAATTCTAGAACATAATTCTAATTAAAAAATAATTTTTACCTCAATATTTTTAAACTTTTCACAAATCTCGTTTCAGTGCAAAATAAGGAGTTTTGTTAAGATCTTAGATATGGTAAAAAAATACGTCTCTCCACCGAGTGTAAAATTTGATTATGATTAGGAATTTCTTTTCAAAGATTGTTTTCCGATCAAAAAAAAAAAAAAAAAAAAAATAGAATGGAAGTTAGATTACTAGAAATTAAATATATTTGTTGGACGTTGGACGCAACATTTGTTGCTTTCGAGGTTTTAGTTAGCTAACTATTTTTTGGTATGCAGATATGTAATTGAAATAGCCCAGGAAAAAAATGCTAGTCTGGTCTGGCGTTGCATAGCAGCACAGTTTTTGACGTTTTTTGAGGTCTTTCTAATGCTTTTATTTGATACTATCAAAATGATGTTGGATGGGGTGTATGTAGTGGCTCTACATAAATTACAAATTTCATTTATATGCTGACAGACTGATAGGTGCGCAAAAGGAACATATTAAGATTTGTCAGGAAATATCTCTGATACTGAATAATTGATAACTTCAGAGAGTTCCTAATAATTCTGCAACGTATCTCTTACCTTCATCCATATCGAGGTGTTAAGAGATCAAAAGATGAACTTTTTTTTGTCACAACAGCAATCCAAAACTGCCACACGATACAAGGATAGTCTAAAAACTCTCAGACCTTAACGTGAAGAGGGCAGCACTCGTCAATAAGAACTAGGAAAAGCGCATCTTTTGAAAGGTACTTACCAAAATGTCAGCCATTTTGGATGTGCAGGTGTTGTTTGGCTATCGTTTGAGCGAGTCGATGAGAATATTTTTGTGAAAATCGAAAACATCGAGTATCGAGCTATCATTAAATGTTTACTTTTGATGAAAGAGGAGTTAGACGCTGTGTACGGGGACTCAGCATCATTATTTACCTCCGTGAAACTTTAAACAGCTGAATTTAAACATGACCCTACCAGCTTGGGAGACGATGAACGTTCAGGACGTCCAAAAACTGCAATCGCTGAAGATAACATTTCTCCAGTTCACCAAATAGTGCTAGACGACCGTCGAATTAACGTAAGAGATATAGAAAAAGTTATGAATATGTACCAAGAATGTGTTTGTCGTATGCTGAATCAAGATTTAATCATAAGAAAGCTGTCCGCGAGCTGGGTGCCGCGTTTGCTCACGTTAGACCAAAAACATGTTCGAATAAACATTTCCAACGCTATGTTGGCGCAGTTTAGGCGCAATAAATCAGAGTTTAGCACTAACTAATTACTGTAGATGAAATATGGATACACCATCATACGACCGAAAAAAGAAGACTATGTAGAAAAATAAAAATAAATTTAAAGGAAAAAAAAACGTTATGTATTTTTTGTTAAAACGGAAACTTTTCAGACTACCCTCGTATTTCTTAGTGTAATGTAATAGACGGAATAGATTACTTATTCAAAAAAGAATAAAACCCATATGATGTGCAAAGAATCAACGGTCTCCCGACAGGTTTGACTTGGTATTGAATAAAAGGCTCTGATTCAAAAAATATTTTTTGAAAAGTTTGCTCTTTGTAACAGAATAGCAGAAAGCTACATTGTGTACATCTTAAGTTAATTTTGACTGCATCAAATTCTTGCAATTACCCTATATTTCCGTAGATATGATGACCAGATATGAAGAAATATAAATTTTTATAGCTTTAGCATACATCTATCGTATAAGACGACCCCCAGACTATCAATGGCTAAAGAATTTAGTTTGGATCAGCAGTGATCACCTGGAACAAATTTTATTTCCTTGGATCTGACAGCACTGCTTATAGAAGCGCGTGCCAAATCCCGAACTCACATGTGTTTTTAATAAATCCTTCAAAAAGTGTGAAATTTCTAATGCCATGGATGGCCCTGAATATGATTAGTTATGGGATAATGATGATGAAGCGGAAATAAACTCTCAAGATACAGATAATGAGACCCATACGACGAGTTTCTCAACAACGAAAGTGAGGATGTACTTGAGGAGCTATTTGACTTTAATGATGAATGTGAAGATTTTTCAGGATTTTTAATACATCTGTGAGGGATTTGTTTTATTTTATTAATAGGTTTAATATTTTTTATAAATTTTAATGTTTTTTTTTCTTTGCGTCTGTCCTATAAGTCGACTCTGTATTTTGAGGATCTCTTTTTATGATTCCTTTTCATCTTACCAGCGGAAAAATGTATGGTAACACAACGTATGAAATGCAACAATTTTTAATCATTCACATTGTTAATGTCAGAAAATTTATCGCTTTGATTGCCTCCAAATATTATGCAGGTAAAGTCAGTTTATGATATAATCTATCAAGTTAATATTCTCAATTCTTGACAATGTAATACATTTTGTACCTTGTCGAAATTTGATGCAAAACTCTAAATATATAATTTTTTATATTAGCGATATTATATATTATATTTTATATTATATATATATTATATTTTAGCGATAATATAATTTTATATATTATCGCTAAAAAGTCTGATGTGTGAGAAAAATATAATACATTTCTTCCATACTCACCATTTTTCCTATCATAGTAACGTAAGGTCCTAAATACTTATTCACGCTGAGGAAGTCTAGGGAGCGTATGTACCAGTACATGATATCTAAGCAGTAGATGACCCTTCCATAGTCCTGAGTTGCTGGATTCAGCCTGAGAGACATTCCAACCAGAAAAAATATGATGACTGCAAGATCACAGGGATTCCATTTCTTCTCTACCCATACAGCGAGTTTTTGAGCGAAATTTACAGGTTCTGATGCTACAATCTACGGGAATAAAGAATTTTTGTAATGAATACCTTGAGCAAACATTTTTAAATTGTTTTGTGCGTGGATTTTGAAGTAGGAACACAGCTCCGCGAGAGAAATTAAGTGTTGTAATTCACTAGTAAAAAAAATGCAACAAAAATTTTGAAATAAGAATTTTTCTTTCTGCAGAAATCATATTCATCTGTTAAAAGGTAATTCTGTTTTGAAACTCAACTACATATTCAGTTTCAATTTTTCTTTTCTTTTTGTTCTTTTTAATATTCCTCCACTTTCTCCCCTCCACTTCCTTCATATTAATTTAACTCATAAAACTTTATCCGAAATGAATCTTTCATTTTCATTGCATACGTGCTGCCATCTACCAGACAAAACTTTGATCAATTTATATTTCATGAAATAAAATTGGACTATAGCAGCAACTCGCTCTAAAGAACAAAGCATATTAATATAGTACAACATTAAATATTAATATAAGTAATAAACTACAGTTGTAATTTAAAAAAAAAAATATAAGTAGCATCTTTTTGTGATTAATCTATGCTTTTATTTAAAAATTAAACATAACAAGTGAATCTCTCTCTCTTTTTTTTTAGTTTTCACTATTTTGTGTTTTGTGAACAACATTGATAACTAGTTGCAAAGAAAGTAAATTTTTGAAGGATAAGGAAAAAAAAATCGTGTAATTTTTTATAAAGCGCTAAATTTTGTTGTAGTTAGGGAAATGAAATAATACGTTTGAAAGTCATAACGAATTAACTTCAGAATGATTTAGAATGCTAAACAGAATCTTGAAATTTTAAATTAGTTCTAGAACGGTAAGCTTTAAAATTTCTGCAATTCTTCTTAAAACGAAAGAAAATCAGTCACATGTCAATCTTCTTTTTGAAAATAACTCTTAAATAAGAGCAAATTATCAATTTAACAAAACTGGCTAAGAAATATTTAAAAGCTTGTAAACTTTTCGACATTTTTTTCTCGATATTTCATATTAAGAAAAATTCTGAATAACTGCACACTGATAATATAAAATCTACTTTTATTAATTAAATGCCTTTTCGAAGGCGCAATGCCATTAAAATTTGACACTTAAAAAAGGAGAGGAGAGGAGACGAAATGCAATCTCTGACACATGCTGCCATCTACTGGACTAATATAAACTCAATTCAATTTCTTTTGAAGTGAGTAAAATTAGGAAACGAAATATTAAGAGGAAAAAAACACATCAACATAAAATACAAAATGAATTGCAATTAAATATTTTACTAGATATTTTATTATGTGATATTGTTATGTGCTATGTATCGAATATTTTTCACAAGTGTTAAAGTTGTCAATATATTTACGTATAGAAAATCTTACTTCTCTTATTTTCTCTAATCCGAGAGTGCAAATATAAGATGTGACATACGCTTCTTGCCAAGACATCTGATGTCCCATTCTCACCAGAACCACAAATGTGAAAAGCACCAGAAATACTGCGTAAGCCATCTAAAAAAAATTCCAAAGATAATAGCTAGACATTTAAGATCTAGATGTGTTATGCAAGTAAAATTTTTAATACGCTTTTAAAGATGAAATTTTTGATGAGAAAAGATAAAATCTTTAAGTTATAAGTACTTCATATATTTATTTCACTATAATTTGAATTTATATATTTTCTTAACTCAAAGTTAAAATTATCATTGCCATCCATAGTTTTATCATACAAAGAAAAGAAAAAAAAAATGAACTGAGTATTGGAAACGACTATTTAGCTTTGAAAAAATTCTGTGTTGGTGAACATGGATTTGACCTCAACATTCATTTCGTTCATTCGTTTAAGGGAAAATAAAAACTACTTAAATCATTAGTTAAGTCTACAGAAAAAGGTTTGTATGATATTCGACATCAGGTGGAAAATGTATACCAAAGTAACGATATTAGTACTGAAACAGATATTATTTTTGAAGGAACTTGGTCAACTCGGAGACATTCCTCACAAATTGGTTAGTTTGGGTTATTGACATTTTTACAGGATTTGTCATGGATTATGAGATTAATGTCAAAACACGCCACATCGTATGTAAAATGTAAAATCTAAATTGGGAAAAAAAAATTCACAATAATATAACATATTTTGAAGATCATTCATCCTCATATTGTATGAACTACTTAAGGTCCTCTTTTGTCGTGGAACATGAGGCTGCTTTCAAATTAAAGCGAAGACCTGAGGGTATTGGTTTTCGAAACACGGCACTGTTGCCAGATGGTGATGTAAAAATATACAAATATTTAAATTCAAAAAAAGTTTATGACTAGGAGATTAAAATTAAAAAAGAAGAATGCTTAAATCTCTTTAGTAAGATATTGAAGACTGCTGTTCAAAAAAATGTATGGGAATGGCGGGTATAGGTATTTCCTTGGGAAGGAATTCCTATGGTAGTTTAAAGGAAAAGATGATTAAACATTTTCCAAATTATTATCAAAATGCTGTTCGCGCAAATAAAGTTTATATAGAAGTGATTAAGACTCAAATTTATGCAACATTGTTTCCATAACATATCAACTGACCAAAACCCTCAAATCGGGGTACTTTTTTTAGTAGAATCGTAGCTCCTCGAGCCACAGGTTGCTATAGCTCGTGGTAATATACCAGGCTCGAACATAAAGCAGGTGAAACACCCGTAAAAGAGGCACATTTGCCTAAAATTATGCCAATATATTAAAGACTAGAGTCCAACGATCTTCTTCAAACATGCATAAGATGCTTAACACAAAATACAACTGAGTCTTCACGACATTATTAGGAGCAAATGCTCTAACGAAACTACAGCCACACAACGTCGAGTAACTATTACAGTTTGATACAGTTATGAATTCAATGTTGGAACTGTGACATATTCAATTTTTATGACGGCAAACGATTTAATCTTAATGTGATACTTTTTTAAGATATTATCTGTCCAACTTATAAAGGCAGACGATTTAATTTAATGTGATACTTTTTTTAAGATATTATCTGTTCGACTTTTAAAGGCAAACGATTTAATCTAACGTGATACTTTATTTAAGATACTACCTATTCTACTTTTAAAAGCAGACGATTTAAACTTAAAGTAAAACCTTTTTCAATATCCTTCATTAAGATATTTTTTTTTGGCAACACCAGATCATAGTTTTGATTTTAGATAATTTACTGGCAACGGATATGAAATTTAGTATTGAGTCTGGTTCCAAGAAGTAAAGACGAACGTTGATAAGTGATGCTTGTGTAAAATTGTGTCTTGATTTTATGTTTGAAAAGATGTGCGCAAATAAATGTGATGTCCTGAAAACAAGTCATTTCTATTAATAGTCTTCAATACAGTACAGAACAAAAAAGTCATTAGAATATATGCAAATGGAAAATTAACCTCTTTAAACAAACAATCAACAATACTAGCTGTTTGACGAGTATACCGTAGGATTTATCAAAGAAAAAAAGAAAGAGACTGGCAGTATATGAAATAACTCGAATTAAAAAAAAGAAGGGATTTAAGCTAACTTTGCTTTCTAAATATTTAAAAAAATAAAATAAAATTAGAATGAATGATATTATTAACGTAACATGAGAATTTTATAAGTCCAATGACAAATGCTTTCGATACATACTGTAATCTTTCATTCCATTTTATTTTATCATATTTATTTTCTAATACATAGTAATTTTTGATAGATTTTGCTTTCAATATATTTAATATAATATGTATTATAACATATATAAGAATAAGTACTATTTTTAATTCTTTCACTCATTTTATTGATATTTAAGACTTTAAACTGCTTTATCTCAGCATTTTATTTTCCTTTATGATCACGTATTTGAAACGCTAAGGCTTTTTTTTTTTGCAATCAGTATTAAGCTTTGAAATTTTCCCAGGTTGTTTTGTATTAGATGCTTAGTGATTCTATGCATATAATAAGAATTTAGAATAATAATTATTTTATGAAAAAATTGACAAAATTAGATATAGCTGTTTCTTTGCTGTTTTTCAAAGTGTCTGAGAGAGAAAAAAAGTGTAAAAATATAAATAACCCTAGTACAACCAAATCCATGCACAAAATTATAAGAAATTCTTTTAAGAATTGGAAAAAAATATCGTGCAAAAATATTAAAATTATGGAATAAGTAGAAATTTTTTAATATCGAAGTACTTTGAAAAAATTAAAATTTTTTAAATAATTGTTTCTTTAAAAATGAATTTTTTTCTTCTGAAGTGTGTATTTTATGTGTGTTGAAATACGGCGCATATAAGCTTTTCCCTAAAAATATATAAACAAAAAAATTTTCTCACAAGATATGGGGCCCTTAATATTAATGATTTCCAAAAAATAAATTAAAATTTCATCTTTGTTAAGCAAATCTCATAACTGACAGGATTCATTATATGCGATGAAATAGTTTGAAATTGCACCAAAATCAAAAGCGTTGCTTACTTAAATGCGATTTCCATAGACGTGCAAAGGAGAATTTTTACCAATGAATATACTAAATCTTATCGCTTTAAAATTATAATGGTAACAGTTCATGTGACTATGTAAAGCGTTTTCAATAATATTTTAAACAATACAGAATTACTATTCATTATGATTAGGATTTCACATAAGATTTATTATAGTACATGTGGTAGAAAAAATAAATGAAAATACTTAGAATCTCAAATTATTATTTTATTACTATGGTGTTAGTCTAATCAAAGCATTAAAGACAGAGACGTGAAACAGATGTATATAGATCTTCCACATAAAATAACGGTATTTTATACCATTACTTCTGTAAAATATCTCCCGATTCTGCCAGCGATGAAGGTGGAAGAAATGATTCTCTCACTTGTTGTTCAAGACATTCCCATACAGATTTAATTAATTTAGAGTCAGGCGAATGAGGGTACCAAGGCTATGTTTCCATCATGCTCATGAAAACAATTTGTGATGCTTGTACGGTAGGGAACAACTGTAAGGAATAGTTACCATGGAAAATTGTCTGCATCATCGAATGAACGCGAACCTTGAGTACGATCAAAAAGTTTTGGGTTATTACCCAACCCTTCAGAACAACTATTGATCCTAAATAATGCCATGAAATACCGGGATAGGCAGATGAGTTTCCGGTCTGACTTAGAGATGACGCCAATACAGGGTGTTTTGAAACTCATGGGCGAAAATTTAAGAGGTGATAGGAAACGTCTTAACAAGCACATTTCATCAAACAATGAACAAGTGGACAGTATGTGGTGAACCACTAGATAGTATTGTAATCGAAAGCACCATGCGCGAGTTTTCTTACACATCGTCATTTTTACCACGGAGGATTTCTACCATACGTCATTTCTACCATTTCTTCCATATTGTCATACCGAGCACAAATTCAATAGAACTATTTCAATTGAGAACTTAGCATTCTATAAGAAGTAACCGAATGAGTTTTTGAGCCGATTAATAACTAATTATGGACGAAATTAGAATCCCCAATTGCACTCCTGAAAGTAAAAAAAAAGGTTGAGGTTAATAAACCAACCCCGAAAAAAAATAAAGCAAAAACAACTTTGCCAACATATAAGGTTTTTGCGTCTACTTTCTAGGGTGCAAAAATATTTATATTCATTGAGTCCCTTGAAAAGGATAGAACCACCAATAGTGAATACTGTGCAAATTTATTACACCGTTTGAAAGACGAGGTTAAGATAAAGCGACTAAAATGTCCATCACTTTCGTCAATTGTAGCAATGTCCTAAATGAGCCAACTAAAATTCGAATTGCTTGCTCATTTGCCATATTCACCAGATTTAGCATCTAGTGGTTTCTACCTATTTCCTAACATCAAAAATGGCTTGGTGGGCAACGATTTGTTAGCGACAAGGAGGTTAATGATGTTGCAAACAAGTATTTCGGGTATCCATTTCAACTCTTTCCGCATTTTTTGCCCTTTTCTATTATTTTGTTTTCATTATATTATGTATCTATATATGATTAGAGATTGTGTAATAAACTTAAGAGCCAGAACACAAGTATTAGAAGCGTATGCTTTAAGCAGATGATTTCATAAATGACTTATTTAAACTCCACAGGGAAAACATATAATATTTCACCTAATCTTTTATGAAGCAAGTTAAGAAATTAGAGCGATCAAAACAAATACAATCATAGAAGGGTGTTTGATTTTTCAAAATTTCTATTGTTACTATTTATAATTAACTTTATTTACTGTTTTTTTTTATTATTTGGGCATGGTAACTAGTGTACTAGTACCATCATGGACCTTAATTTTGTGGTTGGATTGAAAAGAGTTTTTTGAAAATGATGGCATCAAAATTTTGCACATGATGATTTTTTTTTCTTTCGTTCTGAAAAATATGCAATGTTTATACATACATTCTTTCTGCTGTAAGAATATGATTCGAAAGCATCGCATAACCTTTTGCAATTACTTGAATTGTTTTGTGACCGAATAATACGGAATAAACTGTTTTAGTTGCCATCTCTTATATTAAAGAGAAATTTCATTTTTGATAGGTTAAACTATCTTACTACTACCCTAGTGTTATTTACGTAGAAGTAAAATGATCCACTTCTAACCTATAAATAGTCCAATGCCATTTTGGAACTAACAAATTCTTTCTTTTTTAACGATTTCTTTCAGTTTATAAATTGGACTGAGGTATATATACACTCCACAAAAATTTTATGCATGTTTTTCGAAAATTTAACTATTTTATAGAGTATTCCCTGTTAGTGGAATCGGGGAAATTTTATCGTAGAATATCATACTTTAAGAACTATCAAATAAAATATATAGGTATTAGTTAAACTATTTATAGCTATGCTCCACTATTTTAACTTATTTACATTCAAATTTTTACAGTATGTATCCACTTCAACTTCTAAAAAATGTAAGAGTTAAGATAAATGAAAAGAAGTCAATAACAAGCGTTCAAAAATATCAGAAACGTTAAGATCAAATTTTAGTTTCCATCATAAGGTTGAAGATATAGCTTTTGTTTTATATTGAGTTTTAATCAAAATATTATCAGTATATTTAGAAATTCCTTATTCCATATAATCAATCTTTAAACAGTTATTTTAATTTGATGATGATGAAATAATAGAAGATGATACAATTACGAATCAAGTTATTCTGAATGTTTGAGTTATTAATGGCGTAGATCAAAATGATTATACAAAAAGTGTTGAATGTTGATAATGATTTGCTACACATGCTCACTTGATGTGACGGTGGTAGCTTAGTGGCCATGGTTTCGGATTCGTGTCCGGTGGTTTTTGTTCAGTCACGGGTTCGAGCCTTGACCTCTAAAGACCCGCCGTGTAGCCGGGTCTGATGCACGTTAAATCCGTTAGGGCCCAAAGTCCTCCCATTAGCGTGGTGTGGAAGTTAGAAGGGTGCCAGCTCAGGTGTCGTCCTTGTCATTTGACCGAGGTTGAAAGTTAAGAGGTCCGTCGCCAATCGCCCTCGTGTTGCTTCCAGTGCGACGCTAATAATTATTAAACTAAAAAAAAAAAGGTCCCTTGACATTATTCATTTAAATTACGACTCAATAATATAACGATTCTTGCTTTAATATCATTTTGAAGAACATATTTTTAACTTTTTAAGTTATTTATATGTTTAAATGTTAAATTGTATCCTATCAGTGGGATTTTAATTCTATTTTGGTGAATAATTCTTGTATTTTTAAGTCCAGGAACGAGTTCAAATTTTGATTCCACAAATATTTTAACAAGCAGAAAAACTGGTGGTCGTTGCTCATTAAAAAGAAAGGAGCCTTAAATCTTCTTGTGGCGTGGAAGTAAGGAGAGAGAAATACTATAACTTAGTAGTTATGCTTGTCACTTGAAAGTGCTTCAAAGTTAAGGGGTCAAAAGTGATACAGATCTCAAACAAACTCAGTGTTGCTATTAGCTTGACATTAATTTAAAAACAAGCCAATTTAAGACACCACTCATTTTTATTGTCATCATTTCCTAATTAATTTCTCTTTGGCATGAATTCAGTAGATGGTCTATACATGATCATATGTTAAGTTAAGGTATGAACGTCGCACTAGAAGCAACACGAGAGCTAATGGCAATGACAGTCAAAATTTCGAACCTCAGTCAAATGACGAAGACGATAATTGAGCTGGCACCTCACTCTCCTAACTTCCGCATCACGCCACGGGAATCACGTGTCAAGGGTATCAAACATTAATTACTCACTTTTGAATATTGTTGCGAGGAGTTTTAAAATTCTCTTGAAATATGTTCAAATAATTGTAGAATATGAAATAATCAAATAATTTCAAATAATTGTAGAATATGAAAAAATTATTTCCTTTCATATTCTACAAATAATATGAATATAATACAAGAGAATTTAAAAATATAATTTTTTGGAAAATTTGTATTTCCTTTCTTTTGAATTTTGCGTAATATATTCCATGAAGACCTATGATCCCTAAAAGTAAAATATATAGAAACAAATGGAACTCGAATTCTTTCCCAAAAGCTAAGAACTAATTGATGTAATCTGTAAAGATTAGAATTAATCGCTAGAAGTTTGGGAAAAAAACATTTAGTAAATCTAACAATAACATTGGTTTTAACAACAATAAATCATGGGAATCAGTTTTCTTTCCTGGAATTTCCTTTTTTCTCATAAACAAGAATGATTTGTTGGTTTTCTAAAATGGTTTTCCCTCGAAGACACGATCTCTTTGATTCTCTTAGGAATATCTTATATATGTGTTCAGAACCATTGATTATGCTTTTCTCTTGGGAAGTGCAAAAACTAAAGGCACTTAAGGCTTTTATTGCCCTTTAGAACTGAATCAGATGGCAAGTAGCCAAAAAAAAAAAAAAAAAAAAAAAAAAGACAGAATATCAGTTTTTCTTAAGATAATGCTACTTGCTTTTGTAACAGAAAATATCCTTGAAATAATGTATTGAATACTTAAAACAAAACAAACGTATCATTGATTTTCATAGCAAATTTTAAATTAAAGATTTTACGATAATTCATTAAAGTTTAACATTACTTTAACGTGGAAATTGTTTGCAATTGTATTATAAATTACTTTTAAGACCACTGTCTACGGGACATGTAGAGTTTGTGAGCGCTGTATTAATTCAATAAAATCTCTAATTATCTTCTCAAATCTAGGTTGAGTTTGATTTTATCAACATCGCACTAGAAGCAACACGAGGGCTATGGGCAACGGACCTCGTAATTTTGAACCTCAGTCAAGTGACGACTCAAACACAGACAACTGTATATTGATAAAATTGAATAAAGCGGCACCAAAAAAGTATAAAATTAGAAAAGGCTTTGTCTAATTGCATTCTTGCTCTGGTTTTAGAAAGTATTTTTAAATACTTCTTAAAGAGAGAGAGAAAGAGAAAGATGAAAAAAAAAAAAAAAAACCCACATAACTAAAATTTTACGATTTTTTACCGCCTTAATTCCGCCTCTTGGAACCAGCCACTCTATCAGGATATTATTGCAGCATTTACAATATACTACTTAAAGCAAACGTTTAAATATATTTTAGACTAAGTGGAAGAAAGAAATTTGACTGTTGTGGAAGCACGGAGAAAGTTTGCGATTATGGAATGCATTACACATGCTTCTTTTGCCATCAAACAGTTGTGCCAATCGACCTTTAAATGTTGTAGGAAAACTTTTTTGCCAGTATGCGTCAAAAGTGGAAGTTTCTAGTAACAAAATCTGCAGTGTATTCTGAAATTGTAACTCTATCAAATGTTATTGGTGACGAAGGTTTTAACAACATGCAAACGACGGACATCGAATAATTGATGCAGGAAAGCCCTTTGGATGAAGATGATTTGATCGAATTTATGACAGTTTATGATTATAAAGAAGTCGATAATGATGATGTCGAAGATGAAATTCGTGAGAGTTTTTGAAATTTTTGTTACACGTATGAAACACTTTCTTATTTATGATCCTGACTTAGGTTTTGTGTAGTAGGATATCAAGAATTATACAAGCAACTTGAGAAAACAAAACAAAATAAATAAACGGCCGCTAATAACAGACTTTGTAGCAACAACCACAAAAAACAACAACAAAAGAGGCCATTAATAATGAAAGAATTCTTCATTTGAATCAAAGGCGAGAGTTCTGCTAGACATACCTAACACATTTACTGATGACAGCATTTTTGATCCAGTTCGTAATAAACGTGCACGCTTGTTATCAAGTAGCAATGAATAGATGTTAGTAATTATATTCCTAATTTCAATTTGAATTTTTACATGTTTTATGTATCTATGGTCTGAACTTTCACCGTACACTTTTTTTTATAACAAAAACGAAATATTTTTGTTTTATAAATATGTAATGTGGATTTTATTGTTACTTTTTTTACACGGTTTTTCGGGAAAATATTTAGACTTTTTTCATCTTACACGAATTTTTAAAGTTGTGGAACATATCTCCAAAATTACCAATGCTACATGTTTTTCACACAGTTTTCCGAGGAACATATGTAAAAAAAAAAGAGTTGGGTATATATGTATATATATCCCAAATGAAACAAAACAAAGAAAAAAAATTCTTACAAATAAAGAGGAAATATGGTTTTCTCCCACAAATGAAGTTTATAATAAAAATACGTTCAACTGATTTTAGAACACCCGGTTTCACGAGTGTATGTAAAAAAAAACTTTATACAAACGAGTAAAAAAGTAAAAGATTTAAACTTAATAAATGGAAAATCTTTACATCATTTGTGGCTGGAAGAATGAAAATCGAATTTACTTCAGGAAAGAAAGTAATTTATCTGCTTACAACCAAATTGATTTTTGATGTTATCCGTAATTGAAAAGTTAGTATTTGTTTTGTATTATAGGAAAAAAGTTAAACCGCATTTTGCATAATATAATGAGTAGTACTGGAAGTTTTGAATACATTTTAAGTTGTCCCCAATAATTTGAGAAAACTCTTCACTTGTTCATTAAAAAATAAATATCGCAAGATTATGATTTTATGTATATATTTCTGTTTTGCAATTCATTTTAATGACATAATTCTAGAGTTACTCGAGGGCTATTGGCGACTGATCTCAAAATGTAGAATTTTGATCTAGAAAATGACATATGTGAGGTTATACTTCCCTCACTTAATTAGCACAATATGACGTGCAAGGATTTTAAGGTTCTATAGAATTAACATGTAACCTCATTATCCTATACGCGTGTGGCAACAGCTATAACCAAACGCACAAAGCGAAATATTGGACCTCATTCATCTCACAAGCTGCGAATATTTATTCTAACTTATGCTATTTTATTAAGCCTAATTCCAGCTTATGGTTTCATGCGCACTTACTCCTTAAGAGGCATCTGCGCATCTCCAGATATGCACGAATCCCAGTTTAAAAACCTCTGGCTCAGATTATTAAATTTCTCTGAGCAAAGTTTATTTTACTCAATCATTCAGATCTCAAGACACTAGCATTTATTTATGTCTTTACCATTTATTTATATATGTCAATTTTTGAAGGCGGCCGCAATTAGCCTAGTGGTTATGGTTGAGGACTTGCAACTAGCAGTTTTCGTCGAGTCATGGTTTCAAGCCTTGTTGTCACTTGAGACGTGTACTCGGGGCTGATGCATGTTGAAGCTGTCGAAGCGCAATGTCCTCCCGTTGGCGTGGAGTGGAAGTTAGATGAGGGAGGTTCCAGCTCAAGCGTTGTCATTTAACTGGTGTTCAAAATTACGACGTCCGTTGCCAATAACTCTTGTGTTGCTTCTATTGCGACGTTAACAAAGAAAAAAAAAATTTGAAGACAATGAATGACCTTTTAAGCATATGGACACGATATATAACCATAGAATATGAAAACCAGTCGATAGTTCTGTGCAAAGTTTTATAAAGAACAGATTTAGCCACCCAATGTGTGCTATTTTTATAATTATTATTAAATTACTCAATTAAATATAAGAATTAAAGTAAGCGAAGAAATATCGAGAAATGGACAATAGTAAACTTT
This sequence comes from Nephila pilipes, assembly GCA_019974015.1. Taxonomy (NCBI): domain Eukaryota; kingdom Metazoa; phylum Arthropoda; class Arachnida; order Araneae; family Nephilidae; genus Nephila; species Nephila pilipes. The sequence goes on from BMAW01094787.1 coordinate 17,247, forward strand.
TCCGATATTAAAATTAAAGGAAACGATAAATTATTAAATTGAATATATTTGCGTTAAACTTAATTAAAATTAAAGCAAACAGTAAATTATTAAATTGAATGTTATATCAGCTACACGTAAATAAAATTATTGCAAACGATAAACTATTAAATTGAATATACTTAAGCTAAATGTAATTAAAATTGAAGAAAACGATAAAAAATTTAAAAGTAACGAGTACGCCAAAATTGATTTACCTACGCCCCTTAGGTGGCTAATAATAAAGCATTTAACCTCATAAAAAGGCAAATATGAGATTTTTTTAGTGATTTCTTAATAATATTATCATTGCCAGATAAAAGATATTTCGTCCCTAATGGTCATACTTTCACGTTGGATTATGATAAATTACCTCCATTTAATTATCTCTATCACATTTCTTATAAAATTATTTTGAAAATTGGGGAAATCTTGTACAAATAATTATACAGTCATATTATATCATTACCTTGAATAGGAAACGTTCATAAATAGACTCTAAGCAACTGGAACTTATTTGAACTTGTACATATTTTGATCTTTTTGTTCTGGAAACTAGTGCCATAAAACTATAAATAATTTCTGCGCACTCCATATATTAATTGAATTAATATTTACATTTGTATAAAAATAAGTATCTTTCGAAAATTTATTACATTGAAGTTAATCAGCTTCAGCTGTAGGATTTTAATACTTTTTTTTGAAAAGTACACCACTAGAGTTTTTTTTATGAGGCAATTCATGCGTCCATTTCATGAGTTCATTTTTTTCATGTAATTAATTAGAATAATAATGAAATTGTAGTCACAATTTTCGAATATTTCTTGTTCAATAGTTTGTAGTTTATATAAAATAGTGAATGATTTATCTATATTAGAAAGTTTTCTGTAGAGTTTTCATTAATTCTTTCGTTTCGTATCTTATTAATTCTTTTATTATATTCTGATCCTATGGCATTAATATTATTTATAAAAAATGCAATTTTATTTCTTTTTCTTCTTTTTCACTGTCGGAAATTTAAAATTTTACTGTTCTTTTAATAAAACTAATGAAAGTACTTATTTTATAAGTAAGATTCACGAGAAATATTCCACATTTTAATAAAGGAGTTAAATAATAAAGGAGGGAATAATTAATATTTTTTCTTTTGAGATGAGAGAGAAAACAATAGTTAGTTCATTGAAAATAAGACAAAAATTTTCTGCGTGTTAAACTGATAAATTTAGAAAAGTTGTTGTTTGTATTGAAACATAAATCTTTTGTTCGTCAAGATTCATGCATTCCCCAGTTACATTTTGACGAATAAACTTTTTTAAATAAAAATATTATTTTTTGTTATTAGGATTTTGGTTTTCAATTGTATAATTTATAGATTCTTAAATAAAGAATGTTTTTAAGATGTTAATTTTTATTTCAGAAAGCATAGGACAAGTTTACCTGACATAAAAATGGACTTTAATTTTTACTTGTACATAAATACTTTTTTTTATTTCTCATATAAAATAAGATCAATTATCACAACAGAAGGCACTGCTAGCGCTTATGCGAAATATATATCTAATGTGAGTGAGTTGTTGGTGAGGAAGAGAAAAAAAACGGAAACAGATTAACGTCTATGAGACAAAATAACGTCAAAGATGAAAATAGTAAATTAAAACTCTGAGTCCTTCCAATTTGAATGAGTTATTTCTATTCAGTGAAGCTGAAAAATTATTCGATTACTAGAGCTTTAATTCCGCAAAAGAACACGGAACACTATGAATGACCATTTTCTCAGTAGTTCATAGGATAAGTATCACATTACTAACAAATTAAATCTGATTCTGAAAAAAAAAGATACAATGAAACAACCAAACGTTTGTTTTTTAATTTATAGGAATATCAAAAGAATCTCATAATTTTCCCCCATCATACTTTTACCATGCAAAAGTTATTATCTTAAAACTGCAATACTTGCACAGCATTGCACTTTTGGATTTGTTGTATAATTAATAGATAAATAAAACCCACATATTTTCTCATGATCCATCAAGCCCATCATTTTTGCTATGTCTTTTGTTATCTTGTAACGTCTTCCTATTATTTAACACTTCTATCAGCTTAAATCACAGACTTCAAGTCTATAATTTAAATTATAAACACTGATATATGTACTTTCAATCAATTAAAACAGCTACAGAATATTATTAAAATCACTTATTTATTTGTGCTATTATGGAAAATGCTTTCTATTGGTTCATAGTACTTACATACGTTTACAAACAATTTTTAAGGTAAATATTAAATATCAAGTTGAAATACAAATACAGCATTGATTTAATTGCTCATATATAATTATTTTCATAAATGAGATTTTCTTTACGCGATTGTTTATTAACGTCGCACAGAGAAGCATTACGAGAGCTATTGGTGACGGACTTCGTACTTTTGAACCTCGTAATCAAGTGACGAGGACGACACCAATTTTTTTAAACATAACCACATATACAATACTGATATCTGAATGTAAAATATGACTTCCGTTACTTTTAATTTAAAAAGTGGGGATTCTTTTAGCTTGGCATGACATAAACACCATTTCCATTGTAGGAGACGATTCAGTTACCATAATAATGGACGTTTCGCTCAGTCTAAACCATTAAATTTGAATATCTTTATTCTAGCCGTAGGGTATAATATATTTCATATTTATTCTATATCAAATATACTTTTATCTGTATCTATTTTTTTAAAGTGGAAAAATTGGGTAGTTATTGAAAATTTTCTAAATTCAAAGTATATAATACGTTTCATATGTATAAGTAACTTCTACGAATTTATAATAACATCGGATAACTTTTCTTCCTATAAAGATGCTTCAAGTATTTCATTGTTAAATAGTATCTGACTTACCGTATGCCCCCAGAATTTGGTGATGGGGGCCCCGTAGAACTCATATATTTTCTTCCCGAGTTTGAGATTCTTGCGTTTGTTCTTCATCCGGTCCTTGTCGCTCTCCAAGCTGATGTCGAAAGGAAAGATTTTACCGTTTTCTATCTTGTTGATGCGGGTGCTTGAATTGCAGATGCTTCCCGAACGGATAGTCACATAAGACTATGGATAGAAACAGATTAAATAAATAAATATCACGTTGTAGCAGTTATTTAATTTAACTACAGTAAACGCTAAGTCATTAATGCTGATTAAGAATTAGATATTTAGATTGTGTTTTCAAATTAATGGTGAATTATCAAATAAGAATTACTGATCAAATTATAAATAAGTCATCATTCAAAATTTACTTATCAAATTATTGATAATTTATCAATCAACAATGAATTATCAAATTATTGATAATTTATCAATCAACAATGAATTATCAAAGTATTGATAATTTATCAATCAACAATGAATTATCAAATTATTGATAATTTATCAATCAAATTTTTTGATATGAATCATGAACAAATAATTTGATAATTCAAATTGTTAATAAACTGTCAACCAACAATTAATTATAAAATTATTTATAAATTACCAATCAAAAATTATGTTCTCAAGTTATTAATCAATGTCAAGCAACTGTCAAACTATCCTATAAATCAAAATAAAATTAAATTACGAATTCTTTTTGGCTATATTAGCTCAATATATCAATGTTATTTTGTTCATGTATTTTGCAACATAACATAAATACTTTACGAAGCATATTGAATATAAAATAACTATTCAATATTTAGTTTTTATTTTAGAAATTATTGGGCTTTTTAAATCAAACATATTGTAAACTAAAAATATCTTCAAATTGTTAATCAGATTAAATTTGTGAATCTAAAAGAAGGCGTATTATGAAAGGGAAGTGTCGATAAAATAACATAATTACATTAAAATTAATTTTCATTAAAACAATGCCATATAAAGACAAAACTTGAGTACCTTGTATAATATGAGAAGGTAGGTTACTCAAAAATAATTTTTGATAGAGAAATATTGTGGCTAGTTTTCAGATCAGTGTATTAATTACTATGAAATTTCAATATTTGAAGTTTTCATAGCATAAAATTTCTCTTATTACTCAGAGAAGTTCGAGTTTGATACTCAAGGCAGTGGTTGATAATCTGGTGATAACGAAAAAGTTGAAACACTAGTTTTATGATTATAATAAAAAATTAAATTTACAAAAAATTGTTCCATGCAAAGTTTTACCAACTACAGATTTAGCCACCAAAGAGACGAGATCTTTTAAAAAATAATTATTGAGTTAAATATTAGCATTAAAGCAAGCGATAACATGACAATGGAATGGAAATTTGATTGATCGACTCATTTTCACTCAGTCTCTAATTCATACATCCATTCATTAGAAAAGATACCCAGAAACACTTTATTCTGAAAGTGTTTGGATTACTATTTCATCGTTGACTAAAACAAGAATCTCTTGGATGGTTAATAATATCCATAACAGTTTATTCTAATTTGGAAAAAATTATCACAGGAAAAGAGAAAAAAATCCTAAAACTATTATTAATTTTATCGATATCTTAATTTCAAATTTGATTGTTAGAAAGTCTACGACATATTTATGGAAAAAAAATGAGTACAAAGCATCTGTATCTGAAAACTTTAACTTTTATACTAAGCTTTAAATAAAACATTGATGCAAATATCTAACGTAAACCTCACCCTTTTAAGATTATTATGCACTGTGAAGGTTTACATTTAAACATTACTTAATAATAAGTTGATATGCTAAATAATTTGAATATTTAAACTCTAAATAATAGATTATTTTATCTAGGAATTTAAACAGCATATCAATTATAGAAATGCACTAGAGGAGTATTATAATAATTCACTACCTTTTAGCTATTCAAATTTGAATAATTGAGTAAATTATTATCAATGCTTTGAAAACAACGATACAATGAAAATTTAACGAGTTTCTTTAAAATAAAAGAACGCAGGAATCAACTGAGACTTACTATTTAGCATTTGATTACTTTCGCCATTCACTTGTAAGTTTTTCAGAGACAGAAACTGAATTTAAATTTCCTTTCATTGTATATTGGCTTCGTTTTCATTTAAATTGTCTTTCATTAAATATTATATGCAACACAAAACAGGCCGTAAATGTACAAAGCCCCTTCGCAACATTCTCATGTGAATTCTTCATTTCTAAGCTATATTTCACTAGTGCAGATGTTGATTAACGTTTCAACAAGAGAAGTAGTTACAATGCGGTGCGAGAATCGAGTAATGCTAGTTAGTAACAAAAATGTATTAGTCCTTTGAGAATTAGTCGAATCGGCACAATCAAGCTCTGTTCTGTATAGGTCCTTTAGAGTGTAATGCTGATGAATGAGAAATTTTAATTGAATTGGGATGGTAAATTTCCACTTAAGTATTAGTTTCCAATGTTTAATGCTTATTTAAGAATACAATGTAAATTCTAGGGATGAGTATATTCTTTTATGCTTGAAGGCCGCAAATGGAAATTTCTATCTAAATAAGACCACATTTATTATTTTTTTTAACTAATAAGGCTGATTTCAAGCGCATTCTATTTAAACACGCACGCACACATATGTATAATAACCACACAAAAAGACAGATAACAATTGCAAAGAGAAAAATGATTGAAAATGTTTTATTTAAACTTAACTGTGAAAGAAGAATTATACAAAATTCAAAAAATAGTAAATCAAATGAAAAATAAATAGACAAATACCGGAAATATCAAAAAGAATAAAGAAATGGAAGGTTTTCTACAAAATAAAGACTATTGAAAAACAAAGAAATATTGGAAAATAACATATTTATGGTTGTAACAAGTCTTAGACAGTCAGGCAGGGTTATTTTGGAATTATTGGCCAAATTATCCCCATCAACAAAATATATTATTTAAATAGGAGTTTTTCTTTTCAAGAGTTCTGCGAAGGATGTTCAAAAAGTACTCGTGTTAGGAATGAGGGAAAATGAAGGGATATTGGAGGAATTCTCTCTCATTGTAATATCATCCATTAATAGTTTTCCCTCTTTTAAAGAAGTACATAAGTATTATGTCCCAAACATCCCAAAATATCCTCGCCATGGCTTTTCTGGATGATGAGAACGTTATAGCTTTCTTTGGAGTAGATTCACTAGAAACAACCCTTTCTTTTGGTAATTGCTTAGTTTCCGGAGAAAAATGTGGAATCCAGGCCTCATTAATGATGACAACTTGGCGCTACATCTATCAAATCTGGTTTTGGCAACAAATGGAGGGCAAACAAAACTAACTGATGAATTAGTGTAACATTTGTTCCGGCACCGTTTAGCAGATGACAGCACACAAAGGTTTCACCATCTTACCTCAGTAACGCACCCTGACGTCAGAAAAGATGCTTTTTGAACCACCCTCGTGGAGGCAGTGTTGCCAGTGAAATAAAATTAATGTAATTCTCAATTCTATTAGACATATCACAAAATCCCGAAAATTCGTTGTCTTTTTTGTACAACTGGAAAATTTCTTACACTTATGAGGAATCAGGATTAAAATGCAATTATTTTTGGTGGCTATGCTGTGGGATGGGGTGAGGTCTCATTAATATACCTCACTACTTTCTAAATAGAAATATGGGAATTGTAAGAAAACTATATGAAACGTAAACGTTAATATCAGAACAGGAATTTGGAATTTTTGGGGATTAAAAGAAAAATCTAAATTAAGTCTAAAATGGGAAAATGATTATCGAAAAAGAGAAGAGTGGTAATTGTTCTAATTTTATAGAATTAATACAAGTGTAAAAGGTATCCGATTAGATTTTGGTTACAGGATAATAACTTCCTGTCTAATGCATATGATTAATTTCAACTTACAACAAAATAGTAATAGTTTATTATCAAATTGAAAATGTATAGAAATTAATTTTTTTTCTGAAAAACTAAAATTTATTGAGAAGGCCACTGTTTGAAAATTCAGTAAATCTCCGGTTCAATCCTGGTTTATGCTATTACAGTTTATGTTCGAAAGTAACTGTTTCTTATTGCAGTTATTGCAAAGGTAAATCAAGCATATTTGAGAAACTGAAACAAATCAAAATTAAAAAGCATACTTTCTTCATATTTAGAACTAAAAACTGATTACATGAGCATATAAGAATAAATATAGCGTTAAACAGTTATCAGAACATATATACTATTTATATTGAGAACGAATTATAAGAAACTAAATTAACCAAAAATTCAAATTCAGTAAACTGAGAAATTTGTTGTCAAAATAAAATTTCTTTTTATTTAATTGTTGCAATAAGTTATGAGGATTTACCAAATTATGGAAATATTTGAAAATCAGGAAAATACTTGTAAATTGTAAACAAGATTTAAGTTTACAGTTGGAATAGATAGAGATAAATAGATAGAGAATGAAATGACATTATATCATAAGGGACTCATTTTCCACAGCATTTTCTCTATTTCCATAATATTAAAAGGTAACCAAGTTTATGGAACAATTTTCAAACAATTGATTGGTCTAACAGTCACTAAAATCTGTGTAAATTTATTCCGTTGTCATCATTTTTATAATGAAAGCATTTCTAAAAATTTTGAATAATTTTTTTTGAAAAAAAAAAAAAAAAAAATGAAAAAACATGTAATAAGTTTTGAAACTATCAGAAATAGCAAACATTTTAACTTGTGAAAATTTAAATACATTTTTGACAAAATCTGTCAATGAAGGTAGTTAAAATACAAGAAATGCACAAGAAGTTGGTGACAGTACGACAAGTCAATTTTTTAAGAAATATTTCTTAAACATTTTTAACATTAAGGAGATAGGGAAAATGCCACGTTAAGTGACTACCTTAAAGGTTTGTATAATAATATTCAAATATAATCGTGATATTGTGTTACATCATACGAGATTTCAATAAAGATATATATGAATAAGGTTATGCAATATAGCTGAGCTGGTTTCATAAGGCTCTTAATTACAGATGTGACGATATAATAGTTGCGACACACACATAATTATAACTACACAGTAGTGATGTATAAAGGAATTATAGTTTAAATAAACTGTTAAATAATGCAATTACATACTGAAGCTTAGAAGTATGTACTGTTTTAATTTTGCAGATTTAGTGAGTATTGTATGTGTTACTGTTTGTTATTATTACAGTATTAGTATTGTTACTAATACTGTTAATACTCTATGCTACTTAAGTTAGATGAGTTTTAGACTCAATTAATGTTGAAATCTCCCTCAAAGCTTGTTAGAAAATTACACAATTAGACATTCCGTTACACGTTATTACTTGTTGTTAAACATATATATTCGTTGAAACTAATATTTAAATTCCACTTCAAAAACGCGTATGAAAAAAAATTATGAAAATCTGTAAAATCTGAAGCGCATCACAAGAAACGGAATTCGGTAGGTACTTAGTATATTCTAGATCATCCTAAAATTTCTGAATAGGGACTGAAATTACCAAACACGTTTTGATACAAAATTTCGTAAAACAAAATTAAATAAACATTGTCTCCTCTTATTAAAGCTCCCTGGAAGTGTCTATTAGTTGAAAATATTCGTGCTTCTATTGGAGGATATGAAATATGTACTTGTCTTTAGATTATATGCATTTAATATACTTTGCAGACGCTATTTTTTACAGTCAGACTAAAAGGCTTTGATTGCTAATAAGTATTGAATAACATTCTATAGTTTCCTACAGTTAATCACAGCTAAATCAGTAAAATAAACAGACATGAAATCCTTACATCTCGTTGTTCTCCTCTGATGGGCCTAGGAGTCTGTCTTACCATCTTTTCTTTTTCTCCGGTGCCCTCCACTTCTTCGTCCATTTCGGCCATTTCTAGGTTGTGTTCCTCCTCCGTTTGAGGCATAAGTTGCAGCTCTTCTCTGCTGCGGAATTCCAAGTACATGATGGTTACGGGGAATAGTAAACCCAAGATCACCTATGGAGATGTAATCGTTTGAGTCAAAAATTTTGAGGTATATCTATATAAACTATTAAAATCGTTTCAAAGCTTTCGTTAATCAAATCAGTGGTTCCAGTAAAAATGAATTACACACACACGCACAAAAAATTTCTATAAATAGAAAAGATAACTTTATTCTTGATTATTCAACTGCATATATTATACAGTAAAAGGTTAATCAAAGAATTAATTTCTTATTTCATAAGTAAGTGAAGCATAAATAAAATTAATCATTAATTATTAACAGTTCAATTCAGTAATAATCTGTATAGTATATTATATGTATCGGAGATTTGTGAAGTCTTTCACGTATGTATACAGTGTACTAAGAAATTATAAAATCTGCAGAGAATTAAATCTCTTACTGAAGAGAAATCAAAATATAATTGATGTACAGTAACCGCTCTTTAATCCGACACTTTCGGAACCATACTATTTTGCTGAATTATCGAGTGTCAATATAGTTTTAAAAGGTATGTCATATATAAACCATTCGAGATAACAATTTAAGTGCTTAAAATATCCATTTAATGTGTTTATTTTGAATGTCGAGCTTGTGTAGACGATATAAATACAAAGTAATTCGTCCTTCTAGCAACTACAAAATTAAATTTAAGCGTTGAACATTGATTTAAATGAATATTTCTATATTGATAAGAAACACAGAACAAAAAAAAATATTATTGTACAATGACAGCTAAGCCAAGTAGTGGGAAACTATTGTAGTCATTTGTTTATGCTATGTTACGATCAATGTTACAAGGTCACCAATTGTGAGGGTGAACGCAATGGTCTCCCGATCAGATAATTAATATCACGCAAGAATATTGGACGCCACACTTGCCAACTGTAATGATTTATTAAAGCTATTTAAAAATAATTTAAATTGAGGACAATCATAAGCTGACGACCCAACAGCTGATAGAAACAACAAAATAGAAGAGAGAACAGTGAAACCTCAATGCGGCTCCTCTCTCGGGGCACCGATTACTTAAAACTAATAAACTTACATATTAAGTAATGTAAGATCACTTAAGGATATTTGTATTTTTATGCATCCCTTTTGTAAAAAGTGCATCATGAGGCAGTATTAATTAACACAAGTAGAAGAAAATTATTTAATATATGTACATTTACTATGTTTTTAAAAATGTTACGTAGGAAAAATTATCGAAGTTTATCAGACGAAGAAAATTTTATTTAACTAAGTTAGAAGCAATTTGATTTAATCTCTGTTGATGAATCGAAGATGGAAATCAGCATTTTAATGTAACGTACAAACATTACAGCATTCAAAATTCACAGCATTACAATTTATAAAGCTAAATAAGGCAAAATATAAAAAGAATCGTATTTTAGAAGGGAAAAGTGAACAGAGAATTTCTATCTCTCAACAACAACAAAAACAACAAAAAATCATTTCAGTTCGTGAAACATCAATACATATATAAATGAACTAATAAATAAATAAATAAAATTTATAAGGAAATTTTTTAATTTTTTAAAATCAAGTTCTCATACTAAATTCAGAAAATTCAACAGTGAACGAACGCAGTATTGAAACAGAAGAGGAAGAAAATACTTGTACGGGATAACAATATTGTGCTTTGGGGCAAAGCAGGGAGTTTAATTATTTGTTTCTAACTGAAATCCCTAGTTAGTAAACGATTGAAAACATTAATGGCATGAATCGAAGCAAGTATCTAAAATATTCGAATGCTACAATGAACACGGAGATGGATAGAAGCATTGATATGGTATGGAGAATGATTGATGAAATTTGTGATCTATATACAGTGAATTCCAGGATACCAGGTCTTTAATACATAACAAGAATTCCTCTTTAACAATATTCGATATTTTAGCCATCATAAGATGGTCATCAATGGGAAGTTCAGTTCAACTATAAAATTCTTCTTCTAATACGTCTAGATTTACTCAAAAATGATGTAAAAAACAATGTTTCATCATAGTTTAATCAACATCTAGATCTCACTCCTTTTGGATATTCTGAGTCATAAAGTTTGTGTAAATAATAAATTATTTTCTTCTGTAAATGAATGGAATATTACAAGAGAAAATGAATATCATTTTATTAGAACACGTGTCTCTTCAATAAAAAAAAGGTAGTAATGAAAAACGGTGGTTCTATTTAATATTGAATGCTTCAAAATGTTATTTAATAAACCAATTATCTTCCTCTCAATTATAATAATTTCATTATAATGATATTTTATTCCTTAACTGTATTATCCACATGTAATGCAATATTGCCTATATAATGTAAGAATTATTAATTAAATATTTCTAGTGTATTACTATTAATATTTTATTAAATATATGTAATAGATCACAATATAGTATATGCAAGGGAAGCAAATTATCTGGTTATTTTGATATTTTGAAAAATTCTAGTGGTATTATATTTTCTAAACAGACTATAATATGTAAATATCATTAAAATCTTTATGAAGATATTTCCAGGAGTCGAATGAATATATTTATTTTTTGTTATATGTGTTATTGACATGTAATCAAATATTACGTTTTATGTAATAAATGAGTTATTAACTAAATATTAATAATGTATTATTAATAACACTTTGGGAAATATATATAATAGTTCAATATAGTACTTTTTATATTTAATCTATGCTAATTACATGTTTTGAAATTTTCAAAATTCAAGTGGCTTTACATTTTCTTTACAAACTATAATATGTGTATACATTAAAATCCTTTTGGAGATATTTCCAAGTGTGGAATGAATATATTTGTTACAAAGTTTAAGATTTATATTTTTGGGATAAATGATATTATCTTACGATTTTTGGAAAATATTTAAAATAAAAAAAATATTATCCTTTGCTTCTTTACTTCTTTGTGCTCTCTAAAGCTAGTTTTTCATAAAAAATTCAAAACGATATCTGCAGAAGGATTTTTGTTTGCTCGAAAGTATTCGAATATCCTTTAAGACGTATCTGTAAACATATATGAAAGAGTTAGAAAAAAAATACAGTATTGTTTCGAATATTTTTCGACCAAAAATTTGAAAACGATAAGAAAAAAAATCTAAAAATCTAAAAATAGAAATACATTAAAATATAAATGTAAAGAAGTAGATATCCAAAGTGAAAATTTTAGACAAACTATGTAACAAGGAAAGAATATGTAATATATTTTTAAATACTGATTTCAAAACGACATATTTGCAAGGAATGAGAAATTTTTCTGTCAAAATCCTGCAGATTGAATCTTTATTTCTTAAAAGAATGAAAACTCAATTACAACAATATTTTAATCCGTCATTTTGTCTTCTTTTGCGAGCAGAATAGGAGCCTATACCTTGAGGTTTGTGTGCTTCCTGGTTCTAAGACCTCCCATCCACAAATCGGCTACCAGCATCTGAGACGCCGTGTGCGCCAGAAAAGCACTGTGTTTTGCGGCTACTGCTATCCCCAGGCAAGTATGTTTACTCCAGTTCTGTAGCTCGTACGTCAGCAACTGTAGGCTGATGTGCACGTCGGACCGATAACAGTAGTCCAAAAGGTCCAGAGCTAGGTTTTCGAATTCCCTAAAAATCAGAATTATTATAGTATGTTATACTTTACAAGTATATTTAACATAAAACTAAAAATGAAAAGTAAAATTATACGAGAGAGAAGTGTTCAGCACGAAACAATCATTTTCAATAATTAAATCAGCATAACATTTTCAAAACTCAAATTCAAATAATTTATTCAAAATAAAAAAAAAGTTCAAGCTTCTTTTGAGGATGGTAAAATGTAACTTACATTACAGAATTAATTTAAAAAATATGTACTTGTATTTAAGAACTTGAAAAGTGTTGAGGCGTAGTTAGTAAGAGATTATTTATTCTTTTTTCGATGTTTATATTATATTTGTTACATATTTAATTTTTGTGAATTAGTTTATGTGGATTTTCTTGTTGGTTACAGTGGTTTTATCTCTTTAGAATTTTACGTCAAGGAGTTCGTGTTATTTCTCTTACAACAGCTCACGTTTTTATTTAGAGACGGAATTTATCTGAGACTTTCCCGTTTACTGGTCATTTTATTTGGTGAACGTAATTTTAATCCAAAAGAATTTCGACTACTATCCTTAAACTTATACTATTTTATCTATTTGAATGCAAGAAAGTGCATTGAGAAGAGCAAAAAATAATGAAGGTTAAATTACAATTTTTCTCCGATTTTTTTTAAAAAAAAATATTTTCTCTTATTTTAAGGATTCGTTTGTGGCTTTTAAGGTAATTAAAAATATTCTATAATATTTTCAAAAATCGGAGAGGTATTTTATTCCTGCAGAAACCTTCTTTATTTTTCCCGATTCCCTTTTTTTACATTCAAATTGATAAAATAATATATATTTGAGAGTGGTAGAAGAAATTCTTCATGATTACTGTCACGAAATCGAAATGGCTAGTAGACGAAAGCCTTAAACTATGGAACTGACGTAAAATGATGCGTGAACAATGCATTCAAATCTGAAATGTTAAAAAAATTTCAATATAAAAATCAGTTTTTTCTTAATAAAATTTCCTACAACTCGTGTATGACGAAAAACCACAGAAAGTAGTCTTTTATCATTCTGTAAGTGGAAAATATAAAATATAACAGAAATTTCGAAACAAAAAAATAATGAATCAAGTCTCAATTCCAGTGCTTTTTAAAATGCTAAGCAATGCAAAGCTATTAAAAGTACTTTTGTCATTTTCTGAGTAAACATGATATTTTGCTATCTATTTGTTAATATTAGAAACTATTTTTTCTTTAGTTATTTGCTTTTAAAAATATGATATAAAAATACTACACAAGTGAATCCAAATTAAACGAGTGTTTGCTTTATAAAACAATTGGATAAAGTAAAAGGAATTGCTATTTAAAATTGATAGACTAAATTGAAATAGACTTTTTTCACAAGCTCATTGAAGTAAAATTCAAAATTTGAAAGTATAAGAAATCATTTAATATGCTCATGCTTTCAAATATTCTTTTCAAGGGAGTTTACCTTGCATTGTTCCTCATCTCCTCGCATACATCTGCTTCCATATCATCCTGAGCTGCCTCTTGTGCCATTGCTTTGTAGAGTTTACACGCGACCAAAGCCTGTGAAAGAATTCGAAATTAGTAAACACAAAAAATGATAATTAATCTGCGCATTATTTTATTATTTGTAACTTCGGTACGAGATTATGAAACTTTTATTAAAATCACATAGCTTGCAAAATAAATCAAAATCACCTATTCAATTTGTTAATTTGAAAATACGAGTATTTGATTTTTACAAATAGTTCGAATCAATAAATGCAGAAGATGTTAACGTAGAGAAAAATTTTCTATTAATAAGCTTTAATCTTAGAATCATAAGCTAATTATTTTCAGTGTAAATTAACTTTAATACCAGACATTAAAGATGATGAAACGAAACAGTAAGTTCGTTACATAGAATAGAAGGAATAGAATAGTATAAGTAATACATAGAAGGAATAGAATAGTAGGTATAAAGGAAATTTTAGGTGAAGTGTTAAAGGAAATATTTGCTGTGTGAGAGAGTAACTCACAAACGGCGTGTTATTCGGAGATTGTTAAAGTTTAGACTATGACTCAGTGGGACGACGGGGATGATTTCTACTTGTGGAGGTATGTGGATGAATTTCTATGTATCAGAATTATCAGTCGGATTAAAAAAAACACTCTTAAATAGAATTATCTTATGCCCATAATTCTTTCTTTGCTTCTTTGCTGAGCGATTTTATGTTTACAGCAGTTTTGTTACTCTTTTTCAACTAAACTCATACAAATTGACAATATCCTTAATTTATGAACATTAGTGTATTTTAAATATAAAACATACGAGTTGTTAATGAAAAAGTTTTAAATATTACTATGAAATAAACGAGATATCTGGATAATATTTATATATTACGTACATTAATTGATCATTGTGTACATAATGCTGTAAATTATAACTATCAATGGTGATTTGTTTGATTTCAGAAAGCCGTTGAATGAATTAACGAAAATACAGAGAAGATAGAGAACAATCTGCTAAGTCTTACAATAACGGCCTTCGAAACTTCAAGAAACTCCGAGAGAAATATGTAATTCTAGGTGGTGACTATGTCGAAAAGTCTTAAGAATAAGTAATAAAAATCGAGCTTCTTTCTAAAATATTTTTTTTAGTAATAATTAAGACTTCACGATACTGTGACTTAAATGTACGGCTTCCTGAAACCAAAGATATCAACATTAAAAGCTGTAATTTGATACATTACTCGCATGTACATAAAAGGTCAATTAATATGCAGGATAAATGTTATCCAGATGAGTGAGTGAATGTAAAGTTTATTGGCGCAAGAGCCAGATATGGCTATGCTGCTCCGAACAAGATTAAACTGTGGTCGAAACGTGAAGTTGAAAAAAAGGTAAAAATGTGGTTGACAAGAAGGAGGGTCGAAAATAGATAAGGATCGCTAGGGTATCCCGGGAGTGCGTCACCTATGTTTACCAAAGACAGTACACCCCATGGGAAAGAAAAAGATCACTAAGGTGCCTCGGGATCATGATGCCCGTACTTACCAAGGAAGGCAAGTCCCTGAGGTTCCCTGATATAATCCCCAGGGGCAGGGTACCCGGCTATACCCCCAGACGCTGGGTACCCATTTTAGTCGCCTTTTACGACATGCATGAGCTACAGTGAGACTATTCTGTCATCCCCGGTCAC
>BMAW01094787.1:32985-57342 GCA_019974015.1 Nephila pilipes
AGGATGACGATAAATATTAAATTCGATATCTGAATTCTTTCATTTTTATCAGAACAATGACATTTCAATCAACAACAATAAAATGACGTAAAGCACCATTTCACCTTTACTATCGCTTCTTCACCGTTTTGCCACATGAACAGCGCCATCTTCTGACGGTTGGTCAAAACTGCCCACAGCAACAGTTCATTGAAGGGGTAGTTGAACCTAAGGTCTCGTAGACAAGCTGTCTCGCAGGGTGAGTTGATCGCATTTGTGTTGATTGTCTGACTCAGGGTTGGAGTCTAAGGAGAAGTAAACAAAACAAAAAAAATCACAATCTCTCACGCAAAGCAATTTCATAAGACAAGTAGCATTTTGCACAGAACTTTTATTGCGAATTTCACGAGGAAGTCGCGTGAGTGATTTTCGAAACACGCCCATAAAAACGATCAGTTGCATACTTTGAAGCAGTCTGATAGGTATATACTTGTAAATGTTGTACATTTTCAATTTCTACTCGCGTGTAAGGAGATTATATAGCAAAAGATGAGCTGTTACAGCTCTGAATGCACTTTATTTGATACATTCTTAAAATTGTTACATTTGTTTAGAAGATAATAAGTATGTTTCGTAAAGTTTGTGTTTTAACTAAATTGAGTGTATTTCAGAAGAAGGTTCTTTGAAATAATATTTTCTGAAATGACAGTTCTCTTTTTGGGGTATTATTTCGAATCCATGTGTTTCTAGAAATTTGATGTTAATTCTAAAATTTATGTATAGAATTAATTTTTACCTTTTATGCCCATTTTAAATAATACTCGATATATATGCTTTTTATTATTCATAAAGTAATACCGTAGAATTTTATTTTAATTATATTTATTAATTATAATAATTTTTTAGCAGCTTTTTATTCAATTGCTTAATTTTGTAATGTAATAGGACCTTAATAGATCCCGAAAGGTATTAGAAGCAACTGTTCTATATATATTAAAACGTTAGAGACACGCAAAATCTTATAAAAACAAAAATATGCATAATCAAATATGCAGTATCTTTCAAAACCAACGTATTTACTATTTTTCAATAATTTAATTATTCTTCTAAATAAAAAGAGCAAATATTTGTTTGTTATTCTTACCAAAAATTTAATGAAAATAAGAACCATCTCTACGTTTAATACGTCACAACATACGAAGCTAAGACTTTTCTTGCCGGAAATGAATTTAATTGTATTATTAAACACATGACAATTTAATCAAATGCGAACCTTATAGGGACATCAAATGCCCACGAAAAAAAAAAAAAAAAAAAAAAAAAAAAAACCGGATTTAAGAAAGATTTTTTGGATTGAATAAAATGCTAAGCAGTATTTTTTTTTATCGTTAGTAAAACAAAATTTCTGATGTTGTGTATTTTTTGTGTAAAAAATACATTTCAATGACTTTTCATTTTATTTGCATTCATCTTCCTCAAAATGAAACTTTTTTTGATCTTTCTTCCATGTTTGCATTCAAAATACTCCTTACAAATCAAATTTTGTTTGATTAATCTCCACATTTTAAAATTGGGTTCTTGATAGTATAATAAAAATAACACTTGGAATTCCAATTATTTTGAAAGTTTAAGAGTTATTTGAAAACTTCACGAATACTGTTTTGATTTTTTTTTGAAATATAATGGATAGCTCATTTTTTATTCTGTTGATGCCTAAATTCAAAATCCTTTGTGGCAAATTCTTTATTTTAGATTTTTACATGAACAGAAAACCTACGAAAGCATTATTTTAAAATTTAAATCATAGAAAAATAATTTAAATATTTACAGAATTAAGAACAAAATTTTTTAAGTACACACAAAAAAAATCATGAATAATTTTCAAAATGAATTTGAATGATATAAATAAGCTATGGTGATCATTCAATCTGGAATTCATAAAAATTCAACAAAAAGTTTATATTTCAGGCTTTTTCGAATCACGTGTCTTTTTAAATATGGATCTAGATTGTTTGAGGCTATTTACTTTTCATTTTTAAAACTATATGCATTATAAGTACAGTGTGTCCTTAACTGAATAAAGTTTTTTCTCCAAATTAAAAATAATTCGAGATAAAAACCAACGTTTTTAAAAACGACGTTTTTATATGGTGGCAAAGTTTATTAAAAAAATTATTGAAATAATAGTTAAAACTGGTTATTATATTAGTAAAATTAGTTAAAATATTAGTAAAAACAAATATCTAAATATTGCATTGCTAGGCAAGTAAGAACGGTTCCCAAAATTTCAGAGCTCTAGCTTGATGGGAAGCTGGTTAAATTAATGGTCGAAAATTTGATGACACACTGATACACACACACAGACAGACACGCACCAAGTGAAATACATAATAAAACTAACTAAAATTAATTAATTCATCCGGAAAATTAAATGGTCAGAATGCAGTTTAGCCCAACCACCTTGGCGACAAGAATTATTTGGCGGTATTTTGCCAAATGTGACTACCCCAGTCCGTTTTACGGACTTAACGTTCAGCCAAAAAAAAAAAAAAAAAAAAAAAACGTCAAGTTTGGTGCCAATTTTTGAAATCGTGCCAAGTGACTGGGCTAAACTTCATTATTAAAGAAAATATTAGTTAAAACTGGTCGCAAATATCGAAATATTCCATTGTTAGGCGAGAGAGAACGATTCCCAAAGTTTCAGAGCTCTAGCTTCATGGGAAGTTGGTTAAATTAACGATCGAAAATTTGATGACACACCACCCACCAAGTGAAATACATAAAAACGTTTTTAAAAAAACCCTGAGAAATTTCGTTTAATAAAACACTAAAGCAGATCGAGGAACAATACATCAAGTTTCACCCAAAGACGCTTTATTTACATGATACCATTAACGCACTCAACCTCTGTAACTTCAAATGTATGTTCTCAACTGGCTTACACTTAAGAAGTGCGTCAGTTTCTTTGCCAATGAAGGCCAAAAAAAGCAGCCAATCTTGGAGCTCGAATCCGTTTAGCAACTTGCATCCTTACAAGTCCAGATAGGGGGAGGAGCTTTATATTAAGGTAATCTTAAATGAGGAGCAAGGAGTGAGTTTAATAATACATGCATGAAGAGTAAAAAAAAAAAAAAAATGGGAAAAATACTATAAAAATAAATTCGATTCACGAGCAAAGTTCATCCTTGCTGCCACTTGACGTGGAATGGATTCAAGTGGCTTACAGAATTGTAAATAAATACTTCCACAGTCTAACTGGTCAGAATAAAACTTAAGACAAGAGCAATACAGAAAAGACTGTATTCCGTTAAATACCATAAAGGGATTTTATCGAGACAGTGAAAATTAGTTAATTTACGGTGATGAGGTCCAATCAGAAAAGCGATTCTTTAGATGCTTTATAATACCTTGGTGTTTATTTTAAAAAATTCTTGCAATCATGATACTTTGTATTATAAGTTCTAAACTTTTCTGGCTAACCCTCCATATCTTGGAAAAAGATTTACGCAAAGCATCCTTATCAGGAAGAGAGGAAAAAAAGACCAGATTCCTGTTTTTGGAATATCTAATGTAATTGAGAGTTTCCAAATATATCTTTAATGGATATTTAAAAATACTACCGAAAGTCAGAAAAAGAAAACAGTCAAGCTGAAAAGTTTTTTTTATTGAACTCTTTCGAATATATTTTATTCCATTCAATTTAAAACAATAATATAGCTTTAAGAAGAAAAGTTCAAAACTCCATAAGATAAACATTACTCTTTGATATTTATGGTGGCGTGTCACCGGGAGCCTTTCTCTTGTTATGATATGTTCAAACTTTTAAATATAAGCTTTGCTGATCTAGCCGGAACATACACACACACACTGTGCGTATGTTCGAACTCTCGATCCGTGTGGTGCATTGTGCATGCTGTGACTAATCAAAATATTGGGATTGAAAGTAGAATGTACCAATACCTTCTTTTAATACGTATTGATTTTGCTTAAAAAACGTTTAGAACTATTTATTGCAACACGTGTTCAATGATTTTTAGTATTAATTTTTCAAAGCGTTCTGGGGGGTATTGCGCGGAGAGTAGGAGAGCAATAGCTGGTTCTTAACATCTTTTAACCAAAACATCTTTGAATCCAAAATGCTGGGTTAGATCCTTTCAACGCCCACTGGTGTGCAGTACCAACCCCGCAGAGAATCACTGCTTTAATCGATGCTAAATAAATATTAGCGAATGATATTTTATTTTCAAACTAAGTGAGATTGCCTGAGAAGAAAAGAGGTAAGAGTCTAGTGTCTACTGTTTGAGAATATATATCGGCAATTATTACCGTTCCCATGGTGATACAATAGTATATTTAAGAAGAATGATACAGAAAGAAAAAAAAAAAAAAAGAACGAATGAAAGTCCTTTATTTGAAAGAAAAGTAGAAAGAGTGTTTTGAAAAAAAATTCTAATATATACTGAAAATGATAAAGGGCAAAAAAAAAGGAGAAAATGGTAAGAAGTCATATATTTTAAAGATAAGTATATATATAAAGCTCACGTGGAAAAATCCTTACGTATATTGAAAGTATCAAATTAAAGGGAATATTTCACACGCGCTTGATTTCGATTAATTAATTAATTTTTTTATTAGAACAGCACTTGTAAGCAACACAAGGGTTATTAGGAATAGTCCTCATAATTTCGAACCACAGTCAAGTGGCTAGAACGACACTTGAGCTAAAACTACATTCTCTAAACTTCCACATCGCAACAACTATAATGATTCCGAAGAAATTTCTTAAAGCTACTCGAGAACCGCTTCAAAAATTTGCGGAATACTAAATAATGTAAAAAATGAAACATTTTCAAGGAGTATATTTCGATTGAGATAAATTCTCAGCTTAAAATTAACTGTTTTCGTTATCAATTGTGGTAACGGCAGCCAAATGGTCACTGTCACAAATTCAGGCCCGGTGTCTTTTTGCTTGAGTCGTGGGTTCGGGTTCAGATGCCACAAAAGACCCACTGTGTAGCGGGGATGATGCACGTTAAATCTGGTCAAGGCTCCTCGTCAACCCGTAAGCTCGTTGTGGAAGTTTGGAGAGGGAGTTGCTAGCTCAAATATCGTCCCCGTCACAAACCGATGTTCAAAATTATGATGTCCGTCTTCAATAACCTTCATTTTGCTTCTGAGAGCGACTTAATAAGCATTCATTCATTGGAAGTTTTCCATGCGGTCAAAATATACTGAGGTCACATAAATCTTTTATAACCCATCTGTTACTGCTTACAATCGTTTTAGCATTTGGATTCATCGTTATGTAATAAGTGATGAATCCGATTGGAAAATATGTAGTTTTTTCAATGTATTAGTTTTGAGTGCTTAACTATCGTCATACATGAGCAAAATTTCATTAAAAACTTTTGGATTTTATAAACTCATATAAGATATCCTTGTCTGTGGTTTATAATGTACTTTTAATTTGACTTTTTTTTTTTTTTTTTAAGAAAATGATTTTATGTGAATTTAGTTTTTCCAGTAATTTAGAAAAAAAAATAATACTTAAAAAATTAAATTTTCAAACTTTTAGCTTATTAATAAGGAAAAAAAAATTTCTATATCCTGTTAATTAAAAATTGAAAAATACTCAATTTATCAAGGATATTTTTTTGAAACCATTTACCTTTAAAAAGTTTCGTGATTGAATTAATTTTTATATAAGCATTTTGAATCTTTCGGAAGAACTTTGAATGTTTTCAAAAAATTCTTATCGCTGAATAAAAACATTAATTAAATTGCATCACCTAAAAAGTTTTTTTTGTGATAGTGCAAAAACTATGGAAATTTTTAATGCATACTGAAAAACCAATAAAACGCTCTTCCTCAAAAAATAAGTTTATTACGTAAAAGTCCATCATAAAAAGTAATTTAAAGCAAAATAATTCAGAGAAGGGCAGTAAATTTAATATGAGAACGGAAGAGACTATTAATCATGAGAGAAAATGTATTTTTTAAAATTCCTTGAATGACAATTTACCTTTACGGTCTGAAAGTATTATAACGAATAAAAATTTTAATAATCGTATTTATAGTGTTGTGTCCTTCCAGATAATTAATAATTCTTCTTAGGTCGGATTAAATTTGACATTTTTAAGATTTTTTTTTTTATTTCAGTGCTGATGAAATTAAACTCTCTAGTTGTAGGAATTTTTTTTTTTTAAGTAATAAGTAAAATTAGATTAGAAAAAAAACCCAGTTATGTAGTGGCACTAATTCGTAAGTAATATCATGTTAACACTATATAATTATTACAAAATGTTATATAATAGCAAAGTATTATATGACAACATTATGAAAAGCAGAACATGATGAAATTAGCTGATAGTCAGATATTCATGTTTTACAACCCATTAAATACAATTACATTTCAGAGCATAACATAAACTATTTTACTATTTTAGATATAATATTTTAAAATATAGGAATGTTATAATAAACGGGATACTATTCAGACCCTTCTAAAACCCGTTCTACTTTTTGAGTTTTGATGAAATTTGGTATATACGTTATATGGACAATAGGAAAACGATTTCTGTTTTTATGACCCTTCTTTCAGGAAAACGATGTCACAATCCTTATAGCGGATTTGAACTTGTCATTCCACTATTTGTTGTGGTTGGAAGAAAAGTGCGATTTCTTGAATATTTTTTCATAATTAATCTGAGATTCTTTTGATAATAAAAGTGATAATCAATGGATAGTGATGCAAATAAATATTATTTTTTAAATTTACTTTGTACTGAGTTTAACTTATAAATTTGCATAATAATAAATATTTCCATCATACTATTTTCTAATTATTTATATATTTATAGTAATAAGGATTTTACATAAATAATAATTTTATTATAAATAATAATTTTGTATGATATATTTATAGTAATAAGGATTTTTTTAAACACTTTCCCATTAATCTAGAGCAGGAATTATATCACTTTGACTTATTTAAAAAAAATCATGCAAAGAAGGGTTAACTCGGGTGAATGAGGAGGCTAGGCATCAAGTAAAGCTTTGGATATTTCACGATTCTTGCTAAAGTTAGCTCGAAGCAGTTCTTTGACTTGGCGCCCAATGTGGGCGCCAAGTCAAAGTGTTCCATTTTGTGAGCGTCATGTTCCATGTTGCATGAAGACAGTGGTCTGCAAACTCTGACTTTCCTGTAAAGCAGGAATGACCTGATGTCGAAGGAGTTCATGTTACCCTGCACACATGACAGAGCATGTTTTAAGACCTTGAGGAGGGAGAGTTTCAAAGAAAAACTGTTCGAGTATAAATTCAGCAGTAAATCTACACCATGCAGTCACGTAATTAAAAGGAAGTGGTTGTTGGTGCAGGTCATTAGGAGGTGAAGTACCCCATATGCGGTAATTTTGACTATTCACAGCTCCATCTAAAGAAAAGTGCGCCTCATCTGACCATAGAATTTTCCAAAGCCATACGTCATCAACTTCCATTCTCGCCAAAAATCGGCAAGCAAATTCAAGACTGGTTTTGTGGTCTTCAGGTTGCGGCATTTGCTCTAAGTGGATCTTATACGGATACTGTTTTAAAATGGATCTCAGAAATTTTCGTACTGTCGACCACGGAATCTCCAACTCTCGTGACACCGATCGAGCTCTTGCTGAATAATAGCTGCGAGGCTCTTTTACCACAGCAGTAGCGACTTTTCTACAGTTTCATTGGCAACCGGATTCCAACTTTTTCCTCGTTGTACACCCAAGTCTCCCGTCTCTTCAAATTTCATAATCATCTTCTTCAAATTATTCTTATACATGAACACTTTTCGCAATCTCTTTAAACAATGATATTCACGCAGTGCACTAAGCTATTGCTGCCGTTCTGATAATTCAATTTTACGAGTAAAGCTCGATATTTCTTTTTCTCGATAGCATGATTAGCGAAGACAAACGCACGCTGAATGATTCTCTGGCTCTGACTGCAAGTATCTTCATATGTTTGACTAATTTGCATAAGGAATTTTTGAAAAGCGCCACCTAGAGATTAAAATTTGAACAATTTTCTTATTGAAGAAATCTTTTCTCCATGTCCCATTTTACGTATAAACCAAGTTTCATCAAATTCCGATTGGCAGAATGGGTTCTACTGGAGTCTAAATAGGGTCTCTTTTGGTACGCATTCGATGCTTAATTTAACCTTAAAAATAACATGGCTACCTATAGGATTTCATTCAAATTATTCTCTAAACATTCTTGGCATTAATAGGAATAAATTATGAAATTTTCAGATAGCGTAATTTTTGAGTCTATAGGGCACACACATATATGTATGAACATTGAATGAAAAAAATACTGAAGTCTTTATTCATAACTTCTCAAATGACAGCGTTTCTTAAGAATCTAATCTTATCTGAAGGGCCATGGCGACAATCTTATTTCCGACAAAAGCATTGAGCAAAAATCTTGGAATACGGTGTACTGTAATGCTATCGGCTGACTCTGTACAACGAGGTTTTAGCCATTATTACTACAGAGAGCGAGAGGCAGATTGCTGCCCGACCTTCAACTGGCTTCAAGTATCTACCTTTTCATGTTAACCTAGATAAATCATATTTTAAGTTCAATGAATCTCTTATGTACTAGAACTGAACATCTTTATTCTAATGGCTAGTATTGATCTATGTGGACGAGTGATTGATGGACATTATGCATAATATTTGACATTAATTTCTTAACCTTACCAGGATCATATGCTGATTGAATATGACCATGACTCCAAGAATCGGATAGATAAAGTAGCAGGTTTTAGCGAGGCATACGCACGCACGCACGCACGCGCACACACACACGCACGCACGCACACACACACGCGCATGTAAAAAAAGTTGTTTCAAGGTAATAATTATAAATAATGTGAAAGTATATGGAACTTTTTTAAACTTTAAGTAATGAACAATTACGTAAAAGTCGACTGCACCCAGTTTATAGTATTCCTTAGAGTTTTTAATTTAATATACTATACTTTTATTGGAAAAAATTATTGTTTCGTCATTTCTTATATTCAATGATTTTATTATTCAGCAACATGTTCAGGAAGATTTTATGGATAGTAGAACATTATTTTTTCATTACAATTCTTTTGTTTTCATTTGAAAGCAACTTCAACAAAAATATGTATTTTTCTCCAGAATGTTTAAAGTTCTCAGAAAGACAAACTTTAATTAGGCTCTTCTAATACGGCGTTTGCTTATGAGATCAGAAATTTCCTTTCTAATATTTAAAAAAAATATGTGAAACCAATTCCTCCGTTTAGTCAATATTAAAATTTTAAGCATTTCGAAAGACGTGATTTTGGATTTAAATGCCTTTTATAGTAGATGTTTATAATTGAATAGAATGGTTTTTATCTATATGGAGAATCACTGTTTACTTTTTGAAAACAGTTAATATTTATTTTACATAAAATAATATATTATAAAAAAATAAAGTAAAATGTTCAGTAAATAAGAGAGGGGTTAAAAAGTATAGTGTTTGAAAACATATGGCTTGATAAGGCAAGTTGTCGTTACCATTATGTGCTTCCATCAAATAAACGGCGGCAAAAGATTTGATTCTGTTTCATAGGTTAAGTTCTTATTTGGAAGCCAATAGCCACTAAATCAAAATTTAATTACTAGATTGTTGATTTGTCATCATTTTGAGTAGATTTATCGCCATTAGTGAGACCTGGATTCATCATTATATACTGGAAACCAAGTAACAATTGAAGCAATGGATTGCCTCCGGAGAATCTGATCCAAAGACATAAAATATAGTTTTACAGGCCAAAAAAGTTATGTTGATTATTTTTTGGAATACGTAAGGCTTCGTATTCAATGACTTCGTAGAAAAAGGAAAAACAATCAAAAAGCAATAATACAGCAAGTTTCCCCTTTTGCATACAGGTACTTTTTGAGTGGCCTTTCCATATATATTTATTGTCATGACACGCTTATTGTATAGTATAATTTTCAAATATTTATTATCAATATCCTCTGTGTAACTTTTGAAC
This sequence comes from Nephila pilipes, assembly GCA_019974015.1. Taxonomy (NCBI): domain Eukaryota; kingdom Metazoa; phylum Arthropoda; class Arachnida; order Araneae; family Nephilidae; genus Nephila; species Nephila pilipes. Next base: position 43,018 of record BMAW01094787.1, read on the forward strand.
TTACGGCACTAACAGCAATGATTTTCCTCATCACGTTGTTGTAGAGATGCCTGAACTTTCTTCTGCAGTAGGAAGATCTGTAGGCGCCACCCATTAGTTTCTCTATGATGAGTCCAATGTCATATAATGTATATCGGTAGAGCCTCGGAATGTTCTATGAAATAGAGGAGAAATTACTTCATTGTGTTTTTTAAGGAGTCTAATGGTGATTTAAGTAATTTTTTTTGTTCAATTTTACGTATACTGGTATTTTATTAAGAAAAGAAGAGGAATTAGTGGAACGTTGACATTACAAAAGAGAAGAAAAATAAAGAATTTCTTAAGAAACAAGAATAATGCTTTATTATAATATTTGTAGAACAGAAAGAGAGAAAAGCTATTAACTAAATTTTAAGATAAAAATAGTTAAAATGATTATGAAAATGATTAGGTAAAGAAATATGATTTCATTGGAGTAAAGTATGTGCTTGAAAGAACTAGTACATATAACTTCGAAATTCATAGTCCCTAATATTGCGTTATAAAACTAAGCTCACAATGAAAATTTATTGAAAGAAACGTAAAAATATATCATATTGAAACAGAATCATGTAAAAGTGAGTTAATTCTTGTCATTTAAATATTTTAAGCATTCATTTTTAAATTCAAAAATATTATTAAAAATACAAATTAATGAGCTACAAATTGAAGTGAAACTATAAACATATAAATAGTTATAGAGTTTTAAGTTATTGTATCAATACATTTCAAAATAGTATATAGCAAAACTGATCTTGAAAAAGTTTCATTAACAAGTTTTAGAGTTAAAGATTTACATTAAAAGTATTCACACAAATATTGTAGTTATAAATAAAAATTAATTAATGATAAACCACATATTTGAAACAGATATTCTGAGACAAATTAAAACATATTTTTTATACTCACTTTACGAACATCTCTGACTAAATATTGTAGAGTATTGTTCGGGCCAGTTCGCTGTAAAAATAATAAAATTTAGGCAGGGACATTAATTTTCGTCAATAAATTATTTGACATTCAAAATATTTTATTTCTATAAACTTTCAATTTAAACACTAAGCGAAAGAAAATATATCTATTTTACTCCTTACTCACATCGTCCTGTGTTAATCAATAATATGTTAAATGATTTCAGAGTAGTTTTAATTGTGACTTCATGTTCTGTTCTTAGTAATTAAGTTTAAAGGTACACAGAGAAAAATAACTGCATATTATTCCTAAGTAAATATGTTATATTTAGATGTAATATATATCCTACTATAAGCTCTATCTTAAATGCAGTTTCTTATTACTTATTAATTTTTCTAAGATTATTATAAATCTTCTTAATATTTTATAGGAACTTATTATTAAGCTATTATTTCGTTTTAAGAGTAACATTATATTCGTAACACTATGCGCATGCGATAGTCTTTATATTGCATTATTTAAATATATATTTTATTCATTACAACACTATATCGAAATTGACTCGGATTGAATTTGTTGAATATTTAATAAATTTAACATTACAAAACTTTTGGTCATTCAAAATATCTTTATACAATTACACCACTGTGTGCTTTGGAAATCAAATTTCAATATTTATTTTCTTTAATTATTTCAAATCGTGATGTTATGAGACTTTAAACGTCAACATCAACAAACTCAAATTACTTAACTTGAATAACGGTAAATGCATCACGACACCTAATTAACTCTCTGAAAGCATATAAAGAGGTGGAAGCCATTTAAACGAATTATTTACCACGAAATTAGGTTTCCGACGAGGAAGTCGTTATGAGAAATAACCAAAATTTATATTTCATAACATCCCAAGAAAGGCCTCAAATTAAATTAGCAAATGAGCTTGGAATTTTACCATTAGGCAACACTAAATGTTCGTACTTAAGATCTTCGTTTTAAAAGTGTTTACTCCGTGAGGTAATGAACAGAGGTAAACAAATCTTTTCATAATAAACGCCGCTATACTATCAAACGAAGCTCACTAGAATAACTTACGCTGTTGTAGAGATCTTCAAGCCTTGGTATGGAGAGAAATTTATGCATGCTGACGCCATTTTCGAGCATCAGTTTGACAAAATCGACGCTGTCCATCACCAAAGCGTCCATCATGGCTTGTTCTAGAGCACCAGGCTGAAAACAAAAAGAAATGTTAATTTTTTGTAAGCTTATAAACCTTCTTTGTAAACTTATAACGCCTTCTCTAGCATATAACGCCCTTACATTTCTTATCTTTATCTATAGTCTGTAACTTTAGAATAGGCGTGTCAAGGTCATTCACTTTCATTTCTCCTCCATGGGTTACATGGTAGTAACCAACTTATAGCAACGTCACTGCATTTATTTTCAACACTTCAGTTAAGGTTTGAATTCGTTTGCGTTTGGACGTGTTATGTTACACGTAAAGTCTATTTTAAACATCTGTATATAACGCGTTTCTTTCTTTCTTTCTTTTTTTTTTCAAAATTATAATTTTTAAAAATGAAAGCACATAAATTATTAAAACATATCCTTATAAAATATTAATATAATACCTATGCGTATACAAATTTATTTAAATTAAAAAGTTCCAATGAGTTGTTTAGTTCCATTATATAAAGGAGTAAGAAAATTAAATGTTTTTATTTACATGCTAACAATATTTATAAGATGTTATACAGATTTTAAGCAAATATTTTTATGATGCAGACTAAAAATAAAAACTCAACAATGATCATGAAACTTAAAATTTAGCTTTCAATAAAAGTCTGCTATGAAAATAAAATGAAGTGGGGAAAAAAGGGATATCCACTATCAACTGTTGCTGCTGGAGCCACAGACTACAATGAGGGAAAAGCTGTGACCTTGAAGCGCCTATTGTAAAGCAAAATACTATAATTTTTTCATATCATGTTTCATTTGATTGGACAGAAATTGGAGTTTTAAATTTAAAGTCAGAAAGTAAGCCCAAACAATATTAAGTTAGACAAATGTTAGACTAGTCACTCCTACAAATATTGTTAATTAAGGAAAAAGTTCACGAATAGTCCACGTCACATACTTTCTTAAACTTGGCGGTGGGAATACTGGGTCACTCTGACGTACCAAAATCTATGAAGGGCTCTACTAAGTAAGCAACATTAGTTATTTGCTTATCCGGCAGTCTACTTTTAAGCTGGATCATTCTGAATAACTGATATGCATGCATTGGTTTAAGTTTATAGAAGAAAAGTGAATTTAGATACGAAATCGTAATTTCTTTGATAAAAAAGATATTATTTCAGCTACAGATCTATCATTTTTCTCTGAATCTGCCTTTGGAAAATATTTTATTTCTAAGGTTTATTTTATAAAATACTTGGTGATTTTTTGTTGCTGAAATTTTTCCTTTTTAAAATCGATTTTGTTAAATAAGTTTATTTTAATAGCGCACTGAAGACTAAAGTTTTATTACTGGTAATATTAAAAAAAAAAAGGTGAGATAGTTTTTTTTTTATCAAATATAGTGAACAATACATTTTTTTCCTCCCCCCAAATAACAATATATTACAAGTTTCGAGATTATCAAGCGTAGCAGAGAAATTAATAACCTCTGTATATATAAAATATCTTGAATACTATTGCACTTAGAGCTTCAAATAATAGTTTAGTAGAATTTAAATTCTATTTTCATAGAATGTTTAAAACACACATTAGTTTGATTCTAAATTCTTTTTGAAAGCAGTAATATTTGATAAAAAAACATGGTTAAATTTAAATTTTAATATAGGAAGGAGTTTCCTTTGAGGAATCTGGAGACATAAAAGTTATTTTCTTAATTATATAAAATATTACATGGCGGTTATGAGAAAATTTCAATTAAATATATTCTTTTTTGAACAATAGAACGCTACACTAAAGTAGGAGTGAACAATCAATATTAGTTTAACGAACAATTCTGTCTGCTCACATATGGTGCAGTATTATCTCACTATTACATTCATAATACTGTAACTCCATTTCCATTTATTTGATAAAGCTAATTTAGTTGCATTGATTTTTTTTTATGAACAGTTAATATTAATACTTTGTATGAAACAATATCTTTTGTACCACACTTCAAACTAAGTTAGTGAAAAAGTATTTTTTTTATCTTTGTTCAAAAGACTTAAAGGACAATTTAGTGGATTAGTCTAGAACAAACAGTTATTAAAGGATTTTCAAAATTTTCTAGACGTTCAAGAAAATGAATTTTTTTTTCTGATGGGAAAACAAAGTTAAAATGTTTGAGAAATAAAGTGCTTTCTTTCGTTCCTCAATTTATTGGTTTCAATAGAATACAATATTCGAAATATAATTTTGGTAATTTAAAAGATAAACTAATTTTATGTTTAATGTTGCTAAATTAAAATATCGAGCTATTCACTTTTTTTAGTTGTAGAAATTTCTCGTGCTCAAGGGGGAGGGCTCAAAAGTACCCGTGTTATAAATAGAGTAACTCACTGTAGTATTGTCAATAATCGTTTTTCCTTTTTCTAAGAAGTCTGTGAGTATGAAAATTTTCACATCTCCCTGTAGATGAGGTCGTCTTCACCTTCTATGGATAGATTTATAATAGTAGTCTTTTGTTTTGAATTTTGTTTGGTTTCCAGTGTACATTGATGAATCCAGTCTGATAGACGGCGACAACTCAATGCAAAATAACAACTCCCATCAACATCGATCAAATTTTGATATGGCTTCCAAATACAAACTGGCCAATGAAATAGAGTCAATTTTTTTTGCGTCGCTTAACATATTGAAGCACATAATGGTAACACCAACTTGACTTATCAACGCCACCTGTCATCAAACATATGTATTTTTGAGCCACCATCGTATTAGTTTCTATGCAGACATTAGTGTTTCGCGATTTTTCAGAAGCATTATTTGAGAAAGAATTTGTTTGTCGTTTCTACATCATTGTACTTAGTTAAAATTAGAAAAACTAGTTATAAAAGGTTTTTCCATTGTGTAAAGGAAATAAAAAGAAAACCAGTTAATTTTACGATTTGTTCTCTTAACGACTTCAAACTTAAATAGAACCGATTCTGTTAATCGAATGACTGTCGTAAAATCTCTTTTAAAGTGAAAGAAGAAAACTGTCTAAGTTTAATGGAAAAGGAAAATAGTCTCATATTTTGTGCATTGCGTTTCTCTCAGATATGAGGAAGAAAATTGATTTCTTTTTTTAAGTTATAACTGATAAGAATTGATAGTTATTTTTCTGTTTCTTTAAGCAGTTCTTTCACAATATTAAAGAAATTGAATTTCAAATTAAAGAAATTGCCGAATTTTTGTCAATTTTTAGAAGTATGGAAAGTATAATATACGAATGGAATTTTAAGAAAGTAGAAAAAGTATAATATTTTGTATGATATTTTGCACATTTAAACTACATTAAAATTATAAAATACGTTAAAACATGTTCTAATGATCTAAATCCTTAGAATAAGAAAGGAATAAATATTACATATGTATAATGTTGTTTTAAACGCGTTTTTGAAAATGTATTATAATTTTATTATTAGGCATATTAATCTGAAGCATATAAAAAAAGTTTCTGAAATGAAATATTTTTTTTTACTTTTAATACAGAAAGTTTAAATCAATTTTTTAATAATAATAGTAGAGATGCCTTCAGTGAAACGAAATGACAGAAATCTTTTAATTTCAGTATATTAAATAAAATTGTTTATTTTAAGAGTTTCATAGCTGAATTCAATGGTATTTACATATTTATGAAGAATATTAAAATTTCTTATACTATTAATTTTACAAGTAGATAAATTGCTTCAAAATTTAATAATAATTAAACAATTTATCAACTAAATAAAACTGCAATGGATGTACAAATTAAGAAATCTACTATTTAAAATAATAGATATCAATGAAATTATACAAACTAAGTAATTTTATAAATTTCATTATTCATAATGTTTCAATTAAATACTAATATATCTTTATACTTTGCTTTTTTCTATTTTTTCGTTTAAATACTGTTAATCATTTAATTTCATTTTTACCTATTCATTTTACTTCGTTTTATTTTGTGGTGTTATACACTACACGATACTCAAAATCTAACCCCAAGAAGGAGTGGATACAAAATTATACATATTTTAGGGTAGATGCACGTCACCGATTTATGCGAATTATGTGAAATGCGCAGCTCTCCAGTGCACGTTGAAGAAAATATAAGGGAACGAACATGCAGAATGTTCAATTTTCATTCCATTATTTCTGCTAGGGAAATCATCGTAGATAACTTGTTCTTGTCTCAGAGGATGCTTGTAATAGCAGATAATGCCAGACAGTTGTCAACGGAGGCAGTTCCGGCGACGGAGACGATTTTACGAGAGACATGGTGATCGGACTGAGAAGGGCAGGTTGCCACATAGGACAAATCTCAGCTGACACACTCCTGTACACGTCCACAGTGCACCGGCTTTGGCGAAGATGGTTGGAACAAGGAAATGTAACAAGTTTGAGGGTTACAGGGGAAGCCTGAATGATGTCTGCACGTGTGGATCGACGCACCCACCGGCAAGCTATAGCAGGCCCGGAAGCCACTTCTACCTCCATTCTGCAGCATGTTCATGACATCCTGGATGCTTCCGTATAGACCAGAACCATTTCCCGTCGATTGGTTGCTAGTCACCTGCATTCATGGCGCGCATTAATAAGATCGCCATTGGCCCCACAAAAAAGACACCAACGTCTGCAATGGTGTCGGGCTTTAGAGATGTGAATGACGGAATAGCACAGGGTCATGTTCTCAGACGAGTCACGCTTCTGTTTCTCCAATGACAGCACCGCGAATGAGTGTGGCGTTGACATAAAGACAGTTCCAATCTGGCAGTAATTGTGGAGCGAAAAAGCGGCATCATGGTTTAGGGTGTGATTATATAGAATTTCAGGTCACCTCTAGTTCGTGAACTAGAGCTGATCGTGAACTAGGGCACTATGACAGTTCAACTTTCCTGGATGATGTGCTGTGGCCGATGACACTTTACTACCTTAAGGGGGTGCCCAGTGCCCTTTTTCAGTGGGATAGCACTCCACCGCACACTGCTTGCACCAGCTAACGTGTTCTGAAAGGTGTTCAGATGTTAGCCTGGACACCGTTCTCTCCTGATCTTTCACTAATCGAACAAATTTGGGATGTTTTTAGACACCATTTGCAGACCCTGCCACTGCCACTTTCAGATGACGAACTGTGGCAAATGGTCGACATGGAATGGAGAGCCATTCCTCAGGACGTCATTCTTACTCCCATTGACTCTGTACCTAAACATGCTGCTTCGTGTATCGCCGACTATGGTGGTCCTACAATGTACTGAGTTTACGCTGTTCTCGCTCTGTGTTATGCATATCATTTGGAAGTAAATATCATTTATTGTTTATTGTTGTCTCTCTTTGTTTGCCGAGTTTTCTCCCTTTCTAGAATTCTACATCCCTGATGACAATGATCAATTGATCTTGGAGTTGCATTTTCACTTTCACATAATGTATTTATATTTTGGATCATCATTATATTTAATTTATGTGTACTTTATTACATTCCTAATTTTTTAAATTTTTTTTTCCTTCTTACACATTTCTTTTTGTATATTAATTTACTACTTATTTTTACGTTTGATTATTATTTATTTAGTTACATGATTTATAAATTACCTTTTATGTTTTATTCTAGTATTTAATAATTTGAAAAAAAAATTTTTGACTTTTTTTTTATCGGTATCTAAAGGTCAATCAGCTAAATTGTTATGATTATTTATGGAAATTTTTATGAGATGAACAATTTGAATTTTATTTTTTATAAAGTTTTTTCATGGAGAATTTTTTTTCGAAGTAAAATGGAAAATTTAAGTAACTCAAAGAACTTTCAAAATTAAATTAAAACAATTCAACATATACAATTTACACAAATATCAACTTCGAAATTCAAATAAAATTTTAAAAATATGATTACTCTCTAAGTATTTTATAATTGCTGTAATTTTTTTTAATTCTTATATCTTCGAACTTTTGAATAAAAAAATATACATCATAGCAAAAATTATTTAATTAGAAAGTTTTTATTATAGGGATGTAGAATTTTTCCCGTTGAAAAAAAATTATATATATTAATAACTACTTGTATTTTGATGTGCTATTGTTAGATTTTTTGCATCGAATAAAATTTTAAAAACAAATGAAGAATATTATTTTGAATTTTTTTATTTATTAAATTATAATATTTTGTTTACTGGTAATCGTAGAAAAATCACATATCCTTTCTTATTACCGTAAGTAATGATCCTTTTCCTATATAAATAAAATGCGAAATACTATATTGTAAAAACAATCAGTGCTAAAAAGAAACCCTTAAGCAAATGTTCTTCAAAAGCAAATATTATTTCAACAACTCTATTTCATTAAGTGCTTGTGTACCTTAAAATCTACATCAAACAAACTTGCTATTTTAATATGCGAAAGTTATAGCAGGGAAAATAAACAGATATTTAACTTAAGTTTCCAAACTATAAGGCTTTCCTGTACTGCGATATTCATCCAGAGGTATTTGGTATTAAGACACTATTTCTGGATTTCAAAAATTAATGTTAGATTCAAAAGAATATTCATCATCAGTAAATTCAGCGCTGACTATTTGAACTCCAGTGTGTAGGTGAATATTTGCAAGATTCAAATTTAACAGGAAAATAATTTATTAACTATTTTAAATGCGCAAAGTCATTAGAAATAAATACACTTCCTTTGGCTTTATAATAAATATATTATGACATCGCTTACCAAAACATGGTTGATGCGCTTAGGGAATTAATTTTAAAACTATGCAGTGTTCTTGTTTAAAAATTAATCCACGTTTCAGTCCTAGTTTCATGGTAGGATTATTTAACCAAGCAGCACATTTTAAAGTGCATGAGATGCGTAGCAACAACTACCAAACATATCAACTAAATTTTGCTAATTTCCTTTGATAAATGTTTCTGTTAGTAACCTTAAGCTATGTTTAAGCTATTTTAGTAAGACAAATTTATTTAAAGCTTTTTTATTATTGTAGACTGGATTTTGTTTCACATAGAAAGACGCCATATTTGTGGGTAATATATAAAGAGTTTTGGGTTAAATGTTTTCGAGAAACTTAAATTTATAGAAGCACCTTTATGAAGCATTTAATTTTAGAAAACTGTAATTTATAATCATTTCAAAACTAGATTATTGCTTTCTATGAAAGTTATGATATTCATAGCGAGTTATTCTACTGAAAAATAAACTAAAAATAAAATATTAAAATTAAGTCAAATAAGTAATTAAAAACAAAGCTATTTTGATAAGGACATATTATTAATTTCAACCGATAATTTATTTTAATTAAAGAAAGAAAGTTGGAGGGAAAAAACGCCATTATTATAGAAATCAAAACACGTAATTTTATAAGTATTATTATTAGAGATAATTATAAGTATATTATTAGAGATAATTTTATTTTAATATTACATTTTAAAAATTTCACCAGTCACTATATTTACTTTTAAATATTTATGAAATATAATTTTATCGGTTATAAGACTATAATTGCATTTATATAACAAGACTCCAAGAACCAAGTGTAAAAAAGTATCTTTTAAAAACATATTTAATGAATCACATTTATCTATCATACCCACCTCGCTAACTTGAAAACTGACCTAGATTCCATTTCACTGTAGTTCTATTTTGTATTCGACTCGGAAAATTAAGAATTCACATGTTATTTCATATAAATACTTTTCTGAGAATAAGAGTATTTTAATTTATTGATCGTGTGTGTATTTTGCGATTTGATTTTTATGTTAGACTCAAACATCCACTTAATCAACTAACACATCTCGTAATGTTTAATTATTGTCAAAGTCCAGATTCACATCAGATTTAGAATTACACCCGCAATATTCCTGCCACTTCACCAAGAGAGTCTTAAGTTACAATGTATCTTGCACGCGCCGGTTTTAGTGTAAGTAACATTTATACATTTTCTAGCTGGAGCACCCGTTCTTCGCACGGGTGAATATTTAAAGCAAACTCCAATAAAAAATTTATAAAGATACTTTAATACATGTATTTTTAAATGGAAGCAAAGAAGTGAATCAATGTTGGGATCTCCGAAAATCTCTATGGAGAATAATAAATTTTCGAAACCTTAGAGGTCGTGACGTCATGTAATGTAATATGTACCAGATTAATACATAGAGGAGCTAAAATCTTAGCAAAAGCGGCAGGGGAAAAAGTGAAAAAATTAAACACGCTGAATATTGTGCAATTACAATTTTTTTTAAAGTCAAATACAAAAATTGATATCCCCCAGATTTTTCTTACAGAGGACCAAGTGAACATTTGGCCCTCATATGCTCCGTGAACATTTAACCCTAACAAATATCATGTTATTTGTATCCATATATTTCAGGCTGGAACATTTAAAAATTTTGAAAAAATATGAAATTGACTCTTTTCATAGCTATTTTTCAAAAACCATTTAATCAGTAATCATTTTAGACGCTGCAAGAATCGTAATCTTGATGTATTGTTCGGGTGTTAGGCGGCTAAGAATATTAAAAAAAGTCACTTCAACATTGGTAATTAAGATTTTTTTCTTAAAAAATACGAAAGAAAATTATTAAAAAATAAAGATGATAGTAAAATTTGAAGAAAATAAATTTAAAAAAGAAAATATTTTGTTTAATTTGAAATTAGCGAAAAAAGGGAACAAAGAGGAGGAAAAGTGAGGAGGGAAAAAACCCAGACCAATAAATTAGAACCCGGGCTTTAATCCACTATACCAAATTTGGCTTGCTACCAATAAGCAAAATAGTTAGAAATTATGAGCAATGTCACATTTAATTTAAAAAATATTTCGAGGATGTTTAATTTTGGTATTTGAAGAATAAGTAAGGATGCTGTAGTAAATATTTTAAGCCTTTTGTCGAAAATAATGTATAGTCACCATACAATGTATAGTATAGTCAAATAAATATACTAATATATAGTATATTTATTTGCTATGATGTAAATTCGAATCGTAATTTTACATCATAGCAAAAGCACAAATGAGTAAAAACAACTTTCACACACACACACACAAACTAGTTTCTGCTATATAGAGCAAAACAATGAATAAATATAACAATTTTCTTGAAAATACGCGAATATATAGTCAAAATGAACAAATACCGTTACATCATGTGACATAATATGCGCCAGAACTATGCGCTAAGGAGACAAAATTTACCTTATCGGTAATTTTTAACAATACATTTTATTCCATGCAGACACACACACGCACTCTGCCACATACTTCATTTAGTTGATAAGGATTTATTAGTCCTTCAACTAAAACTAATGTGACTCCGTTAGTTTTTAATCGATTCAAAAAAAATTCAAATTGCCTTAAGGCATAGAATAATTTTTCAAAAACTGACAATCAGAAAAGTTTTAAAGTGACAAATGATAGAAATAGGTTTAAAATGACACAAATATTTGAAAATGTACGTATCCCCTACAGGTTTTGAAAAAAAAATTTCGTTTTATGAAATGTTTAGTAAATTTTCTATGTTAAGAAGAACAACATATTTAAAAAAAATGCTGGAATTAATGAGTTTTTTTTCCATATATATACATTTAAATCCCCTTGAAAGTGATACAAAATACACGATAACAGTTATTTAAAAAATAAATATTTGATAAGCATTCGGATTAGACATTTATGATTTTTTTCTGAAATTTACTTAAAAGTTTTAAAAAGAAAATGACTGTAATATGTGACTAAATTTAAGTATCTCAAAACTTGTAGTTTGTGATACTTTGAAAAGGTTTTTGAATATTATATCAAATTTCATTGAATTTAGATGGATTGTTTTGGAGGTATCACGTTTTTCTTGCAAAAGTTATGGTGAAAATTTCATTATTCAAAAATTACACTTTAAAGATATATTTATATGTTAATTAAAGTTAATATTAAAAAAAACAACTTAAAATTCTCCAATTTTATATGTTGTTCCTTTATTCTCCTCAACAGAGATGTGTAATTTTTTTCTTGTAGCCCTAAGCTTTCTTCTTAAAATTTTTGCTGAAGGCAGTGAAGGGTGTTTTGAATCTTCAGTACATTAATAATTAAATGAAATCAGGCTTTCAGGAGAGCTGTGAAAATGTATAAACTAATCAGATTAAGGGTAAGCTTCATAGTAATTTGAAAGCAATATTAAAATTTTTGGCATTTTTCATTTCGCTAATGCAGGCGATAAAGTCGCCAAAAATGATACAACCGACGCCAAACAGAATATGGGTGTACTGTTTAATGTCGCCAATGAAGCTTGCTTAGTGAGATTTGCGCCGGCGAAATGGAAAATTACTAAATTTTGTAAACAAACAAATTGAAAACTTAACAATTGCCCACAACAATGACAACATTAATCAAGTTATCTTGCTTCCTAAATTCCAATGAATGAAATTTTTTAACATGTGAATAAATGTAACTGCAATGAATTACATCTCGCGATATAACTATACTTTGTATTGATGATAATAAACCTTTTAATTAAATGTTGCTGCCAGATGAACAAAACGAATTTTTGAGCTATAATTACCTGATTTACTTAACTTTCAAATGGTGTTTCAGTCGGTGCAAGTGAGTTGATAAACTAAGATTTTATTGTTTAATTTTAAGCTAGGATTAAAGTGAGTTAAAAGGAACTCGATAGACCTTACATATATTTTGTGAAGACTGTTAATAAATTGTGTTGTCTCATTTCTGACGTCTCTTCAGTTAGATTTGTGAACTGTTTGACTATTTAATTTGATTTTTTAATGTCTTTGGCGTTTAATGATGAAGGGAAGACACAACAAAGCTACCTTCATTTTATTTGACCTATGATTCCGAACAAATGTCTGTGAAGAAGTCTACTCAAATCTGCTAACTGCCGCAATCGAATCTCACTATTTAACCATGAGACTACTGTAGTCAAAACTACTTTTGGGTAAAACAACTTCGCCGTTCCAGTAGTAGTTTCTACATATTTATTATAATAATAAATAAATTTCAAATATTAACTTTTAGCTAAAATTACATTGCAACTTGCCTTATAAATTTCTATATATGTATTTCTGTACTCAATACATTTCATCTATTCGCTTTTGGTAAGATTGTTTCCCAGCTCAGGTAGTAATTTCTACATATTTATTACCGTAATCAACACACTTCATCTACTATGAGCCACAATGTAGCTGCAAACTATTGTATCTGCAATTGTGGATTCAATACGTATGCGTATCAACTGAGCAATTCAAGTACTGTGATAAATTTGAGGAAGAAAATTTCTGAGGAAATATCAGTTACAAAAGACACAGAGTCCTAGAAATGTTACAGTAAGAAAATTAATGAAGTAAAAGGCTCTTTTTCAAAATTCGGATTGAAAATGTAGTATAATAAAATTCACGGCATTAAATATGTTTTAGTACTGTATATTTTTAAGCCAGGAAAATGTAATTTTTATTATAAATATCGGTACTTTTCCATTTCGCTGGCGCAGGTGATAAAGTCGCCAAAAATGATGCAACCGACACCAAATGGAATATGGGTGTACTGCGTATTATCACCAATGAAGTCTGCTTAGCAAGATTTGCGCGGGGAAATGGAAAAGTACCTACATATCGTTTAAAACATCTTATTTTCACTTATTTATTTACATTATTTTATTTATGAATATTCAATGACATTTCCAAACGGTGTTTTTTATTGAAATAATTCTCAGTGGAAAGAAATTATTTTATAAGTATAATATTACGTTCTTTTTTCTAATCTTGTCTTTCTCTACTCAGTTTCCCTTTCGCAGAAATCTGTTTAAGAAATTTGAAAGGAAGGCGAGTGGCCTCTAGAAACACATTAAAGCACTTTTCAACGGAATTAATGTTTTCGAATTATATTAGTTTTTAAAATAGTTGTGGTTAAGAATATTTAAGCAAACTATTGGTTGGAGATCAGTAAACACAATTCGTAACGAGCTTCTATGGGAATTAATGATACTGTTATGGATTGATCACTGATTGAAAGTCTCAATAAATTTATGTAATCTTAAAATATATTTGATAAATATTCAAAAGAAGATTTCAGGTATATTAGAATTATTTCTATTCTCAAAAATTTGAGATTCGTTGCGTTTTCTTAAATTACTTATTAAACTCATTCAAATCATTTATTGCATGAAGTTGTAAATTTGTTTGCTAGCCTAAATTCAAATAATACACTCTCTTTGAGAATAAGTCTCC
>BMAW01094787.1:57352-68499 GCA_019974015.1 Nephila pilipes
TCTTTTTATTTGATTTTCATAACAGGGAATGTATAAATGTCGTGGTATTTAGGAGTTAACAAAATATCAATTATTAATCTATACTGAATAGAAGAAAATACAAGACGATTCTGTTAAACATTTCAAAATCTTCACCTCTAGACTTCTCAAAAAAGAAATAAAAAAGACTGTCCCGAAAGAAGCTTTCTTTGCTTTAAAAATATTTATTTAGAACATTGTTTTATTTGAGTAGAACGGATTCATTTAAATTTATTACAAGCTTTTCCTTTACTATTTATATTCTATATCTTCTTTTTTCTGAAAATTATTTGTATATTTTCTAATTTTTTAAAGATTTTTAAACTTTTTTTTTCCTTTAAAAAGATTATGCGTTTTGTATTTATTAGTAATATTTCTAATATGTTTTTGTAAAAGTGACAAAAATGCTTAATTTAAATGTTCGCAATTCTTACAGACTAAATAATAAACTATTCAAAAGATTCTAATTTCAATTTAAAAATGAGATGTTAGCATATTTATAGTATTTGTTCTGCATCTATTTCCTGTGATTAATCTTATTTCATTAGATCCATAAAACAAGCTAATTATGTATTGATGTTTCAAAAAACACTCTAAAATTGAGCATTAAATTTCAGTAAATTTTAATTTTAGAACAAAAACTAACGTCTATAATTTAATTATAAAAATGATTTTTTTGGTAATTTTATAATAGGAACACAATGATGCATATTTTTCTTATGAGAAAAAGAATTCTAGAACGATAATTCTTCTATATAAGCATTTAAAGATCAACAAAATAATTAAAATATATTTATCAATCTAATTGTCTTCGTTAATGTTTCTCCATTTCTCATTTTAAACAACGGATACCAACAATTAATTGAATAATTTTATGTGTAAGTTATACAAAGTTAAATGATCAAATATATTTAAAATCAAATTATTCACTTGGTCTTATAAGTTTGATTAATTAGTATTGACGTTGTAACAAAAGTCGCATTTCGAGATATTTGCCGAGATGTGAAACAAAACCCTTTAAAATTAGTAAATGAGAAATTTATTCTGTTTTCATGCCGACAACAATTGTTCTTTTATTTCGAAACTCTTATTTGAATAACTAATGAAGTATTCTTTACGCATATTTAATTCGGAAACTCTGAGCAACGTTATTTCATATGTTCTCTCTAATGTTATTTCATGCACTAAATATTTTTAAAACGTATTACAGTCTTTTTTGAATAGCATGTTTATTATTTTCTAAACAATAATTAACGGAATATAAATGATTTTCTATCTTAAAGACAATATTATTTAAATTCAGCATAATTGTTTTTAGGTAATTTATATTTGAATAATGTTCTTAATGATAATAAAAAAAAAAATCGGAAAAAAATTGCAAAATTCCTTTTCCCCCAAGAGCTTTATTCCTCATGATAAAGTGAATGAGACCAGTAATCATTCTAATTTTTGTTTATTTTATAAATTAAATAGCACTCAAAATTCCACTGTTTCTTGTAAGATAAGGAAAATCTCAAAGTTAGGAAGGTTAAATTCTTAATGAATAATCCTTTTCCCAATAAAGTAATTTTTTTTTTCGGAATCTTTGATAATCATGCATATTCATGAAAACATGCTTTATTATCCTGAACATTTTATTAGGTTTGGACTATCCTATTTTTCGCTTCCAAAAAGATGCTAAGCATGTCCTTTAATTCTTTAATTAATACACGCACTGAGACTGTGAGGTAAATAATGTTTCTCTCTGAGTTACACACAGACAGAACTGAAATTTAACCCCAAAATACTCAACAAGGTACTACTCGTCCCAATAAGACAAGTCCTGTGTTTTTTAAGTTTATAATATTCTTTTATTTCACATTCTGATGTATGTGATCAATATTACGTAATATGTTTGCGAACTCAATTTTGAATCTGTCGAAAAGTAAAATATTCGATTATGAATTTTTTGTCAAATCTTATTAACATTAATTGTAATATTTTTCAGTTAGGTTGCATGGTATACAATATTAATTAAATAAATATGTTTGGCCTTCTTCGACTTAATAGTATCTTTGGTGATTCAAGTGTCACATAATGAATGAGATAGCTTGTTATGGTAATTTGTTTATTTGCGTAACATTGTGAGAAAAATGCCCGAAGGCTCCTTTTAATGAATTGCAACATTAAATAAACTTAATGCATCGTTTCAAATAGAATGCTGAGAATAAATTTACTGAATATATGACAAATAAAGAAAATAATTCAAAATATTGAAAGGTAATATTTTCTTTCTAACAAGAACAAATGATTACAGCATTACACTAAATGATACAAGTTTGTATTATATTCAGACTGTCTTCGCGTAATGTTAAAGAATAGTTCCCAAAATTAGAACACTTTTTCTGATAAAATAAGTGCTAGAATATTAGTTTCATATTCTAATTTCACTATCACTTAGAGAATATAACGTATTTTATAATACTACTCATTTCTAACTCAGTCAGTCCCTTTTTTTTCTGATATAAAATATGTTCCATGTTTTGCTCCAACACTGCAATGTGAAATGTCCAGAAAACATTACGTATCCAAGCAAAAAATGATGAATTTTTGGAATGTTCCTAAATTTTAAGAATATTGCATCATAAAAGGAAGTACGCATTACAATGTCGCAAACTTATATGATAATTGGAACAATTTTCTACTTGGAAATGTGTTTAAAGTATCGATGAGGTTCTTTGACATTAGACTAATCAGATTTAATAACCTAGAAAAGTTACACATTTCATAACAAAGTTAATGATGGATTCTATATTTTTTTTGTATGTTTTCAGGAGATTCTCTTTTAATTTTTTGAAAAAATTTAGTATAATTTTAATCCATTCTATCAATTCTACTTCTTCCAGTAAGCAATCATTTACATTCAGCAGTTGACTTATGCAAATATGTTAAGAGATGAAGTGAATTACATCTTCTATTTTTTTATCTGTTAGGAGGCCTCTTTCATATGTCGAGAGGGAAGACAAAATGAGTGGACAAAAACAAATTGAGTATATTTAACGAGCAGTATTTATTGTTGTATGAAGAGGTTTAAAAAGTACCGGTTTTTTGAAGCCAGATAGCTTGTAAGGTGAAACGGTGTTATATGGTGTGCTAACATCTGTTAAACGTAGCGGGAACCAATTAGACATAGATTCAGATGTAGGTTTGATTTGGAATTCATTTGGTTTTAAACCAAAATTTGACTGCTTCTGCGTCGAATTGTAGTGTCGTGATTTTGCTTCGAGTTATCAAAATCGATGAGAGGCCTGGATTCATCATTGCAAACCAAAAACAAGCAATAATTAAAACAATGGACTGCATCCAATGAATCTTATCCAAAGAAGTAGAGGGTTTCACCTGCTAGCAAAGTTACAGTGACGTTTTTCTAGAAGCGAAAGGGATCATATTCATGAACATTTTACAGCTAAGAAAAACGAAATGAATTCCCATTTCCCATTCTTTTCACAAATATGGGTATTTTTTAACTACCTCCTGCTACCTCCCATTGTTGCTGACAAATATATAACTTAGATCTTCATTATAATTTATGTATTTTGCACCTCATATTTATTTTCCCTGTTAATAAGTTGTTTTTTTAAGTAAAAACTCTCCAGTGCTTGGAGTTTGTAATATAGTTTGTTTTAAATTAAAAGAGCTATTTTGTTCTTTTTCTTCATCGCAAGATTTGGCTCACAAAACCGGAACCTTTTTTAGGTAATAAAAAGTAATCTACAAGCAATCCTGAGCAGTGGTTTTGTGAACTATTCAATAACATTTGCTTTTTTCAAGGTGATATAAAGTCAAGCAAGAGTGTTTTGAACATCTGTTGTCTTATTGGGCATGTGCTTCATCTAAAGTAAATACATTTAAAAATAAAACTAATTCCTCTGTAATAGTATGTTAATTTTATTTTATTCATATTAACACTTTTGCGACCAGTTACTCAAACATACTCTAGCTGAAGATTATTCTTACAGATGCAAGAGCTTCAAGAAGTGATACATAATAAAGGGGAAAAAAATGTTAATAATGTTAGTTACTCTAAATATCATTTTTTTTATAATTAGAATAATCGTATAGATATGCCATATTTATGATTATTTTAATTAGCATCAATATTAGCCAAATTAATATGAGTTATGAAATGCAAAGAAAATATTATGAAACCCTAAGATTGTCAAAATTAATTTATATTTATAAATTACCAAATTAAAAAATAAAGGATCAAGTAACAATAAAAATTTGAAATAGGTAAGTAAAAATAAACTAAGTCAAATAAAGTCTAAAATTCGTCAAAAAAATCAGCTATATTTTATGTAGCATAATGCGCTTATTTTCATATAAAAATAGTTCAATTACTTGTTATGAAAACTCAAAACTCAAATTTAAAATGAAACTCATTTAAGGGATTCTGTATAAAAACCAGTTCCGCTTCAACTGTCTGAATTGAATGAAAGAGTGAGTGATGGGATATAGTTTACAGGCGCAAGAAGCAGACGTGACTATGGCGAGTCAATTAGATGGGACTTGCGTTTGAAAAATCGAAAAAAGTGAAAATTTATTGACAAGAAGAAAAGTAGAAGATAGAAAAGGTTTGCTAGGGTATCCGGAGGACATGTCAATTGTGTTTACCAAAAATAGTAAATTTCATGGAAAAAAAAAACCCCACTAGGATGCCTCAAGGTCATAATCCCCGTACCTACCTAAAAGAGATAAAATTTCGGAGGGCTTCTAAATTAAGAATTCTCTTAATAAAACCATTGCTAGTTAAAATCATCAATATAATGTACCAGACATAGCGTGAATTTAAAGTACTTTATATGGTATGATTAATGTAATCCTCTATTTTAAATTCAAATTTGGATAATTATTGTCAAAACCGAGTGCTCATAACGTTTAGTAAACCACACAGATATTATCATCAGGAAATTTCAAGTTTATTCAAAATTTATTAAGTTTATTTGACAGTTTGAAACGATATTGAATAACAATAGAACCGGATATCATGGAACAATCTAAGTACTCTTGAATGCAATAGATATTTTCGATTGATACATTATTTCAATTTACAGAAAATAACTGTGGACATTTGTAGGAGAGAGACTTTGGTAAGGTTTTAATGGGTATCTGTAGCTGTATGGAGTTACTAGAGAGTTAATGAGATTAACAGGTGTTATTCATCACTAATGAGTTACAGTGCTATGAGATGAAACTTAAATATTTGATACATATTGGGAAAAATATTTCCAGTAAAAAAAACTTCGAAAAAATTTAAACTCAAACATTTCAAAATGTTCCTGCATCTTCACATTGCATAATTAATTTAATATCGTAGAATATTTGAGATGATTATACATTTCTTTAATCTATGAAAAAAGTTAAATGATAACGATAAAAAAAGTAAGTGAAGTAATAACCTATCAGTCAATTCAACATAACATTTTTTATTCGAATAGTAATGATAATAATTTGAATTAACTAAATGTATTCGAAGCATTTTTATAGTCTGAGACTTTTATTCGTTTATAAGAATTGTAAAAAAAGTGATAACTCACTCTTTCAAAAAAATTCACTGCATTTTTTTTTAGCTTTCCACAGAAAAAAAATTTAAATGTATTAAAGAAAACAAATTTCTAAGTTTAAAATCCAATCAAAGTAGCTTTTAATAAAAATTATGTGATAAAATATAGATATTTACATAAAATTATAACTACGATGGAGATTACTTACAAAAAAAATCAACGTATGAAATTCCAAAAATTACTCTGGACAATAATCCACTAACATTTTCTTATTCTTTTTGAAATGATTCTACATATTTTCATATAAACAAAACATTTTGAAGTTCAAAAACGATTATAGATTAAATAACAAATAAAAAAATAAAAAAAAAGGATTTTGTGGTAAAAAGTATAATTAGTTTTTAGATATTAAAAAGTTAAAGCAAACGATTAATTATTAAATCAAATATATTCAAATAGTTGATTGATTGATTATTAACATCGCACTTAAAATCAACACGAGATCTGTTGGCAACGGATCTCATAATTTTGACCCTCGGTCAAGCCACGAGAAGGATATTTGAGTTGGCACCATTCATTCTACTCTTCCACACCATGCCAATGGCAGGACTTGGAGCCTCAATAGATTTAACGTACAACAGTCCTGCTACAATAGGGGATTTTAGTAGAATCAGGACTCGAACGCATGAATTGAAGATAACATAGCCAAACACGACCTCATAACCCTGACCATTAGCCTAGTTCATCCAAATATATACTAACAAAAATGTGGGCAGTAAGTCAGATAAAACTAATCATTACGTATCAATTTTTTCTCAACATGTTATTGAAAGAAGGAAACACAATTTTGATAATTTGATTTTAAATATTACTTACGCATAAGTAAGTTTTTGCATTTTATATTAGTACTAACCGCCCAACATAGCTTTTAGATGTATAATAAAATTTATTAATGAAAAAATAGTGAGTATTTAACTTTTGTTACAAATCGAAAGTGCCGAATATGAAAGGGAAAAAAAAATCAGCAGTTGTGTGTAATCTGTTCACACGTTATTTTTCGAAATGTCATTTATGTGAAATTTCACAGATGTTTAAAATATAAACATTAGTACCAAGAATGAATTTTTATTTTATTATTTTACATGCATGAGACATTTTTGTTTAATGTTTATCTGTGAATATTAAAAAATTGTTTATTCCTAGATTATTATTTTTAAAACAAACTATACCCCGGTGATATGAATGTAATTTTTATTTAAGTTTACCAATTTACTATTTAATTCCTTATTGACATCATGCATAGTTGTTCACACAAAAAGTTAAACTTTGTTGGAAATTTGTTTTAAAAATATTTTTCTACCATTGTTCTTGGGATCTTTTATTCCTTACAGATATAGAATACAATTATCTAAAATTTGCTAACATTAGCACTAATTCATTAAATAAATTTTCTTTTGAGATATTTATTCTATAGATTTTTCATTTTTAGAAACAGAGGAAAAATGAATAAATATATCAACAAAAATCTGTTATTTTATTTCATTCATTATTCTGATTCATAGGTACTCGTTGTTTGTATAGAGTCGGGGGATCTATGCCTGATTATTATGTAAAAATTTTCCAGAATATACTTTGAGTGATGAAATATAAAGAATTCCATTTTTTTCTTCCAGATGTAGTCACTTCTAGGAATTCGTAGATATTTTTCTGATTAACTAATGGCAAGCAACACTTTATACAAATAATTAAAAACAAAAAAGTGAAGAATTTTAAGTACATGACAAACATATAATTAAAAAAAAGAATGAGATATTAATAGAATAAGAAATAGCAACAAACATTATTTATCACTTTTTATATTTTACTAATAAGCTAATGGCAAAACAACAGTTTATACAAATAATTAAAAATTAATAAAAGAAAGACCTTTAAGTATATGACAAACATGTAATTAAAATTTTTTTAATTTCTACTAATTTCTATTATGATTTAAGAATATTTAATGAAATTTTGTATAAAAATTTTATACCTAAGGAAATGAGTTATTAATATAAAATGAAATAGTAAGCATTAGCAAACATTAATTATTTGTGATTTGTGATTCGACACTTTCATTTCTTTTATTTAATATGTTAATTATTTTCAATTTGTTCTGCTTTCAAAAATTTAAATATTAATTTCAGGAGGAATATAAATTCACATTTCTTAACCACAATTTTAAAATATCATTTTAAAAGTTTTCAATCAATGGAATTAAATTACGAAAAAAAAAATACAAAAACAATCAACAAAAGTCGAATTTTTCAATGATTTTCATTCTTGTGCATAAAAGCGAATATACCTTACCTATTTTCATTTGCTTACTTAGTAAATCTAATGAAATCTAAAATCTATTGTTTTCTGTACAAATAAGAAAACTCCGAAAGTCAGAAAAGGTGTAATTTTAATGAATAAACATTTCGCCATTAAAAAGGTGTTTCACAAGGCCTTGCTGCAACTCCCTTCCCAAGCCTTATGAAACATGAATATTAATAAACTGTACGTTTTGCTCTCCTGAATATTTTACTAGGTTTGAAAATTCCCGTTTCTTTCCTTCCGTTGCGAGACATTCTCTCTCATTAGTTAATGCCCGCGCTCAGACCTAGGGGCAAATTATCTGTTTCGTGTTGGGTTGCACACAGACGAAATTGAAATTTAATTATGTCCTTCCAGCTCACATATTCACCGGATGTGATCAAGAACTCATAAGATGTGTACAAATTTAATTTCGAATCTTTCAAGAAGTAGAATATTCGATTAGGAATTTTTTCAAAGCTTCATGTTATCATTAATCAGAGAGGCATTGTAACCTATTGCATTTTGTGGTTGCATGGTAAACAGCGGGATTTTCGGAAAAGTGGTTTGCTTTTAAAGAAATGGCATCTTTGATGGTGCTAATGACTTGTGAGGAATTTTTGATGTTTTTTTTTACGCCCAAAAAGGGGTAAAAATAATGTTCTTCGCAGTATAATTATATAAGAAACACAAATACTTCTTTGATAACGAATTTTAGAATATACATTTGAAGGTTTAAAATAAAAGTTCAATGGTTTTAAATAACAACAAATGCCTAGTTACGAAAAATACGAGTTAATAAAGTTTTGTTAATTGAAAAACTCTTAACGTTATTTAAATATTTTTAAAGTAGAGAAATTACCATTAAAAATAACAAAATAAACATTAAACTACATGGTACCTGAATAAATAAATTATAATTCGAGATAAAAAAAAACAACGTTTTTAAAAACAACTTTTTATATGGTGGCAAAGTTTATTTAAAAAATTATTGAAATATAATTTAAAACTGGTCACAAATGTCTAAATATTGCATTGTTAGGCAAGTAAGAACGGTTCCCAAAATTTCAGAGCTCTAGCTTGATGGGAAGTTGGTTAAATTAACGATAGAAAATTTGAGGACACACTGATACACACACAGACAGACACACACCAAGTGAAATACATAAAAACGTTAAAATTAACTAAAATTGATTAATTCATCCGGTAAATTAAATTTTTGGAATGCAGATTAACCCAACCACCCTTGGCGACAAGAATTATTTTGCCAAATGTGGCTACCCTGGTCCGTTTTACGGACATAACGTTCAGCCAAAAAAAAAAAAATCCAAATTTGGTGCTAATTTTTTAAATCGCACCAAGTGGTTGGGCTAAACTGCATTATTAAAGAAAATATTAATTAAAACTTGTCGCAAATGTTTAAATATTGCAGTGTTAGGCAAGTAAGAAGGATTCTCAAAGTTTCAGAGCTCTAGCTTGATGGGAAGTTGGTTAAATTAACGATCGGAAATTTGATGACACACACACCTAGTGAAATACATAAAAACATTTTAAAATAATCGGAATATTAAAGCAGATGAATAGTCATTGAATACTTTCTCTGCAGGATATTAAGAAAAAGTTTATTACTTACGCGGAACATTTAAAAGAAAAAAAGATGCATTGAAACATTATATTACTTATTTTGTTTTATTAAGTTATTAAGGGTACTCCATTTTTTTTGAAAACCATGAAATTGAATTCTTAAGTTATTAAAGTATTTTATTTTCTACATAAAAATTGAATTTTAAAACAATTTAAGTATTCTAAGGATGATATTTATATCATATTAATATGACTTTTATTTAGAAGAGAAACCGAAATTCAATGCAAGTTACTGAATAAAAATGCTGAGAACAAACAAATAGGATATAATTAAGTTACTAAGTTGAAAGGGATTGAGAAATTAATTATATTTCTCTTGAAAGATAATGAAAAAAACTTGACTAATTTAAGAAACACAGATTTACATTATCTTAAATGAAATTATATACGGTATTAATAAATGTCTGGTAAACAAGTTCCTTTGTTTGCTAAAATCTTTACAGTCACCCTCTGTACTGAAATTACCTTTGTTGAAGAGTGACTATTTTGCAAATATTAATTTTCATAATTAACGCATTTTGTCTTATTTAACCTTGAAACTCCTTTAATTGTTCTGAAGAGCAAGAAACACATAGCATTTAACAATATACATTAGAAATAGTTGCCGGGAAATTTTTAACTTATTTTGAAACATAATTTTAAAAATAAGCTCAACTGCAATTACAAGAGATGAAGATGGTATTTTCCCAAAATTCTTCAGATGGAACAATATCTTCGTGTAATATCTTAAATTCAGGGAATGGTTATATTTATGAGGATTACGTGGATTTTGTAGAAGAGGAATCATAACTTGATGCGATTGGTATTGTAAGAGAGTCGTAGAAAATTATACAGAACCATTAGCTACTAATGGGAGGAATGATAGAGAAAGATGATTTGAGAGCTAGTTAATGTAAATGCAAGGCATAGATATATGCGCATTAATAACTATCCTCACAAGCATATGGAAATTCTCTCTTTAATTGTTGGTAATAATTATTCACAAAGTTATTTGCATCATTATAAACATTAAATGTTCATTTGATGCCAGATTCAATGCTTTCAACAACAACAAACAAAATCACGATTTTATTCAAACGTTTCTTAAAAAGTAAATTGGAAATTGATTGAAACAATTTTCATATAAAAGAGAAATATTTGTGTCTTCTTCTTTTGATAAAAAGGAATTTTTCTAAGGAACATAAAACAATGACTAAATGCTTGTGTAATCTTCTATAGATTCTTAGTTTGATCACTATCACCATTTAACATGTGTTAATTCAAATCCTTTTAAATATTAAATTTATCAAATAGTACACTATTTTAATAAGTAATAAATTATCTTTCGAATTTATTTTGTTTGTCCCTTGAATAGTCTGGTTTCCATTTCTTTAAACAGCCTTCTGAAAATCGAGGTATGAGAATGAATTTGTACAGGAAAAGAAAATATCATAGATTTAATGTTTATCTATGCTAAAATAAAATTTTCTTAAGATATTTCGAAAAAAAAAATGTATTAATGTATAGATTTATCACGAGTACAAAAGATGATAAGGTTGTAAAACAAAAGATGATTTATCTGAAAATTTCTAATGTCATGATAAGATTCAGATCGCATTGGAAACTGTA
>BMAW01094788.1:4418-100089 GCA_019974015.1 Nephila pilipes
CTTAGTATGAACGGAAGTATCATCATTGTGAATACCCGGACTTCACAAGTGGGAGCTCTGCCTGGGATAAACAGCGATTAGTGCAGACCGTTTTTGTGTGTGTGCGGATAAAATTTTCTCAAAGGATTTGAAAAAGCAAAAAATAATTAGAAAGGAACTTTTGAAAAAAAAAAAAAGAATTAAAAAGAACATTTCTGCAGTGGAAAGTCTCAAGTGATTACAAGGAACTGTATTGAGATTTCACCTTACCATTCATTTCGAAAAAGGAATTGTTTCCGTCAGCAGCAACCGGTCAGGTAGGAAAATACTTTTTATATAATTTCTAAAATGTATGCGTCAACAAGAAAAGAGGATCTTCTCCTCGTGGCGCAAGAATTGGACGAAGAAGTGCCATCAAATGTAAAAATTGTTGATTTAAAAAATATTATTGAAAATAGTGACTGTTTCAAGTCGGATCCAGAATTCGTAAAAAATTTAATTAAATCAGTGGTTGATGATAGAAAAGCTCGAACTGCTATTAATGATGAATCTGATCGGGAAAAATTAAAATTATTGAGGTTAGAAAAAGAAATCGAACTTGAGAAATTAAAACAATTAAGTCCAAATGACTCTTCTTTACATGAATCAGCCAGTGCTCATGTCGAGCCATCACTTCCAAGTTTAGAGAATCTAATTAAATCTGTGAAAATATTAGCGACACCCGTTCCATCTAGAGCAGAAAACTTTCACCTTTTCTTTAAATCTCTAGAAAAAGCATTCTTACATAAAAGTGTTCCTGAAGAACTAAAATCGGAAATTCTACTTAATATTTTAGGAGATAGGGCCAATAATGTTCTAATCTATATAAGTGATGATGAAATGAGAGATTACAACAAATTAAAAGATACGGTCTTAAAACAATATCAGCTAACGCCACAAGAATGTCTTAAATCATTTCGTTCCGCACATAGATCTCCGAATGAGTCGCATGTTCAGTTTTCATCCAGACTTTCGGCTATGTTTGAATATTATTGTAAATTAAGAGAAGTTTCAGAGTTTAAATCATTATGTGACTTGATCGTGTCAGATAAGCTTTTTCAATCCCTGGATAGTGAAACATCTGCACATATTTGTGTAAGAGCAGGTGAAAAATGGCTAAAACCCCTTGATATGGGTCGAGAATGTGATCTGTATTTTGCATCGAAAGGCAAATCACTCCGCGAGATTTCTCATAATTCCAAATTATCGATAGGATTCGAAAACAGGCGTTTATTTAATCAAGGTCAAAGAAGAGTAACGGAAAAACCTTCAATAAATGGCCATGAAAAATATTTATCCGGCAATCGTGATATTAAGTGTTTCATATGTAACAAATCTCATTTTGCCAAAAATTGTCCTCAAAGATTTAAAAATACCCCTAGAATTAATCAATCCAGTGACCATGTTAATATGATAGAAAATGATAATAGTGATGATAATTTAATGTTAGGAATTTCAACAAATGTTTTAACTGATATCCCACAAAATAAATTAAAATATGTTGATATTTTAGTAGATGGTAAAAAATTAAGAGTTTTAGAAGATAGCGGTGCACAATGCATTGCATTAAAAAAGTCTTTCTTCCAAAATAAACGTTCGATTGGTAAGCTCACATTAATTTCGTGTTTCGGCGAAAGAGAAAAAGCTGACGTTGCGTATTTTAATTTCTCTATGCCAAGGTCATCGAATGTATTGAGGAGTAAAGCATCATTGAGTAATCGTTTGCGCGTCGATGGTATAATACCACCTTCAATTTGTTCTATGCTTTTGGAAGGTTCAAAGTGCAAAAATGAAAATACGAGCCGTCAAAACAGTTCTAAGGACAATAATCAGCGTTCGATTGAGGCAGCAAAGTGTGTGAAAGATCCATGTCAGAATAAAACAGATGGACTTGCTTTATTTTCGTTACAGATTAAATCATCATTAGAAAAGGACTGTTTATTTGATTCAAAGCGCATTACAAACTCCGAACTACGTTCGGATATAAATCCTTCAGCAAATAACTATCGTCCAAATAAAACGGAAATTGTTGATTTTCAAATAAAAAACAAGAGGATCTACGAAAAGAAAAGAAAGAAACCTACGAAATATCAAGTTGGTGATATTATCAATATACAGAAGACCCAGTTTGGTGGAGGTCTCAAGCTGAGATCCAAATTTTATGAACCGTATAGAATAAAGACTGCTCATCCCCATGAAAGATACGAAGTGGAGAAGATTGGAAATCATGAGGGACCACAGCGAACCACTACTGCCGCCGATCATATGAAGCCTTGGGCAATGGATTTCTAAGCCATTACCTGCAAACTACTTTTTTTTGTATAATTTCTTTGCTTTCGTTTTGTTTATTTTTCAGGTACATGCAGATTCTCAGATTCCTGTCGAGGACGACAGCCGGGTCAGGATAGCCGGTTGTGGGAATCGAACTTGACTTATCGCCTAGAACGTCTCACCACCAGAGAGCGCTGCTACTGTCTCGGCGACATGCCGCTAGGGGAAAGAAGACGTTTGCGCGGGAAGACGCCATTACGAAGGGAGAGTGGGCACACGGAGTGTCTAAGGCATATCACTGGTAAAAGTGTTTTACAAAATAAGTGCACGGAGCACAACCGTCTGACTGAAATGAACTGTCTTCATATATCTGTATTATGAACATTACTTACGCTTTTCTCAATTAACTATATTCAAGTGTCTGTACATATTAATCGCTGTAAATAAGAATAAATAACTTAGTATGAACGGAAGTATCATCATTGTGAATACCCGGACTTCACATATATATATATTGTTTTATCCCTTCCCATGCTGGTATCAAGGGAAACGAAACCGTTGATAGGGCTGCTAAATCTACCTCTGGTGAAATCTTTGCAAACATTCCATACTGTGATGCCAAAAAACACATTACAATAGCAATTTATCACCACTGGCAGTATCAATGGCATTTGGAATCTGGAAATAAACTCTATCATATAAAACCCACTATATCTCATTGGAACTCATTTTCATGCAGAAGACAGGTCGCCACTTTGACGCGACTACGCATTGAGCACACGAGATTGACACACAAGTAAACTTTTTTTCTGAGAGAAACTCCTCCATTGTATAACCATTGTATTTGTCCTTTGACTATGAGACACATTATGATAGAAAGCTCCGTTTTTAACGCTGTTCGTTTTAAACATTTTAAATCATATACTCTTTCTTTAATTGATTTGGATGGGGATTTTCCCCAACCAAATCAATTAAAGAAAGACAAGTACCTTGGATTCCCCAACCAAATATTTTAAATTTCTTAAATGACATTGGCTTTACTCCATTCACATAGTTTTATTACTTTCTATCATACCTTTTTACCATGCTGTTTAGCAATTTTAAATCATTTTAGATAAAAAAAAATAGATTAATCTTCTAGCCTTGTGTTTGGCACAATATTTCCCTAGAGGATTCAGTGCCACAAATTCAACCAGCCAACCAACCAACCATACAAACGGCTGACATTGAAGAATTGATGCTAGAAAGCCCTTAAGATGTAGACGATTTGATCGAATTTATGACTGTTTATGATAATAAAAAAGTCGATAATGGTGATGTCGAAGCTCAGCTTTTAGCAGCAGATTTAATTCGCGTACTGAATTGAAATTTCATCGTAATATTACGTTTTGTGTAGTAGAATATCAAAAATTATATAAGCAACTTGAGATACCAAAAAAAAAAAAAAAAACAGCCGCTAATAACAGACTTTGTAAGAACAAAAATACCAACAGAGGCCGTTAATAATGAATTCTTCATTTGAATCAAAGCCAACAATTGTGCTAGACATATCTGACACATTAACTGATGATAGCATTTTTAATCCAGTTCGTAATAAAAGTGAACACTTGTTATCAAATATCGATGAATAGTTATTATTTAGTAGCTTTATTCCTAATTTCAATTTGAATTTTTATATGTTGTATGTACCTATAGATTGAATTTTCATTGAACACTAAGTTTTCAATTGCTTTTTGAAATAAAGAAGTTTTGTTTTTGTTTTATAAATATGTAATATGGATTTCATTATTATTTTTCTTGCCCGTTTTTTTTGGGGGGGAGGGGGGAATATTTAGTTTTAAATCTTACACTATTTTGTAAATTTTGGGAAGATATTCCCAAATTTACCATACATCGCATGTATTTTTTACACGAATTTTTTTGCGTGGTTTTCTGAGGAACGTATCTACTGCGTAAAAAAAAGAGTTGGGTGTTTATATATGTGTGTGTATTTCCCACACCACGCTCTTGAAATCTGCTCTGTCAGCCATTCACACGTTTCACAATAGTGTGGATAATTCCTACTAGACTTTCTATATGTAGCTAAAATACATTAAGATCCCTCCATCCAATACCTCGTGATCGAAAGATATCTTTTGAATACAACTATTCCTGGTCAAAATGACTCGATTTAATTATAATATATCATAATGGGCTCTCGCGCATCTACCAGATGCTTTTGCAGTAGTCGAAATAAAAAATAAAGTTCACATCGGAAACTAAGTTCAGAAAGAATCACAAACAGGGATTCACAGACCACATTTATTTTAGGCATCACAACACGAACCAAAAAAAAGGAGGAAAAAAGCCGAATTTTCTTTGAGTAAAACTACTTTCTGTTGAGACTAGGAATTAATATTGTGACTGCACGCATATTGGTTACTCGATTCTGACTCAAACAGCACTTCTCAGTGCTCCCTCCGATTTTTTGTACTTTTTCTAATCTGATCAACCGAACACCGACTATGGACCCGATTTTTGACCAACGGAACGACATGGATTATAATGAAGAGCCTCCTCCACCATTTCATCTATTTCCACTAAATCTGATGATACCAACTCATCCTGCTAAAGAAAGCAAAAAACCGAGAATGATATCGCTAAATATGCTCGTCGCAAAGAAAAACACCAATCCATCCTGGCTGAACTCATTTTCAAAGGCACTGATGCCAACGACAAATTTCTTATCGAAACCCGACAACTTATCGAGGGCTTGGACAACAAACTGCTACGACTTCAATGTGAGTATGCTATTTTAGCACCTTGCGCGACTGCTGGCTGCCCCATCCACTCCACCCCTAATATACTTCCTAACAAGCGTAAAGATAACGACAGTTTCATCACCCCTCTTAAAAGCAAAACCTGTAAAAAATCTACTCTTTCCACCTCCCTTAATTTAACCTTACCCACACAAAATAAATTTTAACTCTTTCCTGACAAAGATAATACTCCCACTGCAATTAATGAAAATCAAGATTCAACTCAGGCTATAAAGAAAACAAAAGATCTTTCACCCCCAATCATGCTAAAAATCAACAAAAATTACAGACACCACCTTAAAGAAATCACCCAAGTACTATTAAACCTAAGAACACGTTTATCCGGCTAATATATTAAATTATATATTGACAACTACGACGAATATAGTAAACTGGCACAACTTTTAACAACCAAGCCTTATGAATACCACGTTATTCAACCCAAAATTTCAAGACCTCTCAAAATTATTTTTAAAGGACTTCCACGAGACACAGCTATTGAAGATTTAAATGAAGAACTTTTAGAACTCGATTTTAACCCTATTAGAATCAACCAACTCACTAACAGACGAACAAAACTCCCTCTTCCAATATTTTTAATAACTCTACCAGAAATGAAAATAGCCAAAAAATTTACAACCTAAACCGAATATGCTACGTGTCCATTACAGTTGATGACTATAGAAATAACAAAGTTACTCAATGTTACAACTGTAACCTATTCCACCATAGTTCTGATAACTGCCATATGATCCCAAGATGCATTAAATGCTCCGGAGCCCATGCTACCAGGGACTGCAACATTACAGGAAAATTAACTGACATAAAATACATAAACTGCAACAAAATCGGTCACTCCGCTTCATACGGAGGATGCAAATTTTTCCCAAAACCACCTAAAGGCTCAACCACAAAAAATAATACACCTGAAACCAATAAAGTCCGAGAAAACTATACATTTGCAAATGCTGTCACTTCGAAACAACAGATGGCGCCCCAAACTGTCGAATTTCAAGAACCCACAAGCACTGCAAAAAATATTCCACACTACAACGCAAGAAACCATCAAAAAAAACCATTCAATAGCATATTTGAAGCATTAGACCAGCTAAAAGCACTTGCCGAAATATTCACCATCATACCAGGACTACTCACTAACCTTCACAAAATCAAATCAGCAAAAGGACAAGCAAATAAAAAGTTCGCAATCATTGAAGCATTAATGGAAATCACTAATGAATAGAAACAACAGCATTCAATCATTTTCTCAAGACACACCACTTTTTAAAACTTCCCCCCCCACACACACACATATCCCCCTTCTACTTATTTTTAAACTTTTTAACTAAAAACTTCAATTTCTTAATCTCACTCCAACTTGATGATTGAACTTATTGAACTTATTGAAAGTCTCTGCGGGTACCTAGGCGGCGTAGCCGCCTTTCCAACCCGTATCTTGCTGGTAACTGCGTTGAAAAATGAAAAAGATGGAGTTTTGCTGGAATAGATTAAAAAACTTGCAGTGGAATGGTTTAGGATCTATGGAAATAAAGAGGGGAGAGAGGACCGACAAGCGGTCACCCGCCCGTTCAATATCCGCAGCTCAGCGTGCTGCATTTTAGTTCGGCGGTAGTGCTACCGGTCGTACAACGGCCGGTTCAATTTGAAGGCTTGTTTACTGCTTGAAGTAGTGAGGTAAGAAGGAGATTTACTTGGGTTGAAATGAGCTTTTGGTATAGGGATGGTAAAGTGCTTAACTATTGGTTGTCCTGGAGATCGGCTATTTCAATGAGGGCGGTGCATGCTCGGTATTGGGGTATGAGTTTTTAATATTGTCTAATAAGAAGAATTAATTTGTAGATAATATAAATTTTTTATAATAATATTAAAGAATTATGGGGGTTCATAGGAATCTAATAAAATCTGACGAGGTCTTTTAATTTTAGGGTGCAGTATGTAGTTTTCGAGATTTTGGGTGTTAGAGTTATTGATATTGTTTAGGGATGCAAAGAAAGTTTTAGATAAATCTTGGATATGTTTTTTGAATGTTTTAATTTTAAGTGCTTTTCTTATTTCAGTATTTTTCATGAACCACCTGGCTTTAGCAATCATTCTTAGAGTAGAATTTTGAGATGTTTCAAGTATTTTAATATTGGAATTACAGGAGAAACCCCAAACCGGGCATGCATAAGATATTACGGGACACATCACGGAGGTGTAGAGAAGCTTTTTGTTTTCTATTGTCATTTTAGAATTCCGTCCAATTAGGGGGTATAATGCTCTTGTAAGTTTACGGAATTTTTCACGCGTTTGTAGGAAGTGTTGTTTGAAAGTGAGTCTTTTATCAAAGGTTATTCCTAGGTATTTTGTAGACTCAGACCAGGGGATTTCTGTGTTGTGGGAGGGGGAGGGAGAATTCTCTTTTTGGTGAAAATTACTGCTGCAGATTTTTCGACATTTATTTTAATTTTCCAAGTATTGTAGTAGTTTTCGAGGAATTTGAGGTGTAGGTTGAGCGATTTTGTTACAGTTTTTGGGTTTTTGTACTTTGAGATTACTGCAGTATCGTCGGCGTAAAGGTTTATATCTGTGAGGGAGTATTTTGGTATGTCATTAACATAAATATTGAATAAAATTGGTCCGAGCAGAGATCCTTGAACTACTCCATTATTAAAGTTAAAATTATTTGAGAGAGAATTACCAACTCTTACCTGAAAAGACCTATTTTTTGCGTAGGATTATAGTAGGTGTATTAGGGGGGGAGGGAAATTATTTGTAATGAGTTTGTATATTAATCCGTCAATCCACACTCTGTCGAAGGTCAAACTTGATGATAGCCCCTCCCATCAGATATATAGTAACTTAGCTTCCTTCGAGGGCAGCCAATCACAGTCGCTCTACTCCACTCACCGCAAGCTCAACTTTCCCCTCGTGGAACTTCACTCCTCCATGAACCAACTGACTCTCTCCGCAATAGATGGCGCCAGCTATGCTGGTATCTTCAACAGCTTTTTCTCGAAACTTTTTCATCTGTTTCTTTCAATTTTTTTCAGCATACATTCTCAGGACAATCCTCTACACAAAGTTAAATCCACTTTTCCAATGGACTTTTTATTTGCTAGATTTGGGCTGGAAGAGCGCTCCGCGCTCTAGGCGCCCATTGAACTTCAACGTCAACATCAAAAAAAAAAAAAAAAAAGAATAAAAATTCAGCTACTTCCGTTTTTGAGTCCCACAGCTTGTGAGCGCGCGTTACACTAATTATTCATTTTGTTTGCTTTTCTCAACAATATCCTTGCATATAAATTCCAAGCAGTTGAAAATTTCGCTCTTTTCCACTATGGCCGCTACGTATCTGGCTTCCTCAGATTTTGTAATGTAACTCACGGAATCGAGTAGACGTTAATTGCGTTGAGTTCATCGCTATCACCATGTTATTGCCTCTCTCTCTTGAAAGATTAATAAACTTCGAAATCAAGATTTTCAAGTTTTTTCACTGTACTCGAACGAATAGAAATTATACGACGATGGCTAGAAAAATATAACGGTGTTCTTCCATCTTAATTATTAAAAGATTACTAGTGGTCGAATCCACTCTTTGATACAGGGCGTAGTGTGTACTGATTTTTAGCAAAGATCTTCGAGACAAGAGAGTTGTTCAGATGTATACGTTTTTCTGTTATATATTTGTGTTCATTAAATTAGTTGTAGATTAGTTACTACTATTTAACTTCGATGGAAAATTATTAAAGACTCGACACACTGAACCACTATTGCGATTGACGGAAAGAAACAAGTCGTATTATAAAAATAAGGTTTTATTCGAAACTTCAACACAGCACCTTGGTCTCTCGCCGAATGCCATATTCTGCACTCCCCACTCTCTTTCCAGACAATACATCATGAATTACGCCTTGAGACGATTGGTTGATAACGTGCAGAGGCAAATTACGTAATCGTGCATCGAGCCGATTGATTGATTGCTGCTCGAATCTACGTCATTGCATCTGGAGAGGACTGGATTAAACCGGAACGTTACCGTCTGGTAATATTTGTAGGTTTATATATTGAAAATTTTCAAATTTGAATAAATAATCAATTCAAAAATACTTAAATATTTTTTAAACACCGAATATTTGAAAGCTTATATTACAATATCTTCAAAAAGATTATATTATATCTTAAGAATTGTTATTGATAAGTTTATAAAATGATTTTCATACGAGTAATTATTTGTGTATGTTGCAGACTATTCGTAATATTACATTGTAATTTTATCTTTAGTGATTTCTTGACTTTAACTCCTATAGATCGATGTTGAAAATTATTTCCATACATGTAAATATTTGTGTGGGACGCTGAGGATATTTTATAGAATAACACTACAGTATCTAAAAAGCAGTGTTGTGAAATTTTAAGATTGTTGGGTCCTTTTGCTATACTATTTTAAAGATGACTATACAACAATGATACTCAGTAAGAATTATATTTTTTTTTTACTTTATACATGTATAATGTAACTTAAACTGTCTTTTAATTGACAGAGAAAAAATTGTTTGCAATTACAGTATGGAGTACATGAACTGTTTCAACTTGTTGATTATCATCTTTTTCATCGCTTTCCTATCTTTTACTTTTAGACATCTTTATTCTTTGTTGAATCACTGTCATTATACTTGTACAACAAAGATTTTCTTCAAGTTTTGATCATTGCAAAATCATTAATGGCATCATTGGAATATCTTTTTTAGTGTATAGAAACATCAAACTGTTAAGCTTTTCATTTTCCATAGCAGATCTCATTTCAGTCTTTGCTCTCTTATAGGCAGTAAAGTTCCTCTCTGCTGTATTGTTCGTCACAGGAAGAGTCAAGTCAATTTTCACTGCTACATCTAAATTTGGGAAGGTACTTACCAACTTGTTTTTCTGGATGTAGGAAGAGATTCCTCTTCCTATTGTTATTTTTTTCACCTTCATATACATTTTGAAATGTTGAAACTCTTGCATACACTGCTCTTCATCGATATCGTTGAGGTAGCTTTGAGCCAAGTATTTCACTTGTTGTGTCGCATTTTGCTCCTTTTCATGAAGATTTCTGAATAACTGGAATTCTGTGTTGAGAGCTTCGAAGCAATGCCTTCTTTTGTTTAATTATATTACAAGGTTGTCAATAATTGGTAAGAAAACTCCATCTCGAAATCTCTATCTTTAAGTCATTCTCTCAAAATCTGGGTCTATTTTCTCATCTAAGAAATCCCCCCCCCTTTTTTTTTTTTTTTGATTTTTCATAGCTGGGCTCAGGCACTTTAGCTAGCCGCAATGATCTTACCACGTAATAATCAAATTTGGATCTTTTTTCAAATAATTTTTGGATCTTTTTTCAAAGATAACGTCTGTAACTTCTTAGTAGCGCCAAGAAGATCAAGCTCTTCCTACTGTAGTATCTTATTAGTTTTGTCCACACTTTGTAAGATTTCGTCCCAAAACAAAGTAGTCTGAAAACTTTCCAGTGTTTTGCGGAATTCTTCAGCTATGACTCGCGTGTCAGGTGTCTGAGTATTGTCTTAAATTAAATCTTCAAGGGCTTTCTTGATTTCGTTAGGACTCGTAACTCTCTGAACTCTGAGAACATCCGCCCCTGCAGACCACCTAGTTTCACTCAACGATTTCAGAATAAGAAATCTATGTTCAGTTTTCAGCTTTTATTCGTTACTTCCTTGCACATAATCTCTTAATACATTCCATCTATGAGTATATGACGAAAAAAACTGTAAAGTCCTTGTATAAAAGAAAAGAAAGCAGTAGCTTCAATGCAGGCTTTTTCAGCAGCAAGACAACCAGCTTGGCTCAAGAAATGGGCTGCACATGGTACAAACTCAGCAAGAATATTTTATTCTCGTATTCTCTACTGAAGACCTGAGTACACTCCCGACATGGTTGAAACATTGCTGTAACTTTAGCCCCGGCAGTTTTTTTTAAATCTAGTTCAAGTTCTTGAAGCAAGTTGAGAGTTACTGCTTCCCTACCTTGAGCTTTCTGAGAAACGCCTGATAGCACTCGTGCAAGGCGTTCATTGGTCATTGGTGCAGGCTTTGCTGACAGAAGTGTATCGAAGGGCGATAACCAATTGGTAGGTGTGTGAAGCGTCGGGTGTAGAATCAATAATGAGTGAAAAGTAACGTGCGAGTTTGATCTCTTTTAAGATTTCTTGCAAGACTTTTTTGCCCATTAAATCTATGAACTCGCTACAAATGTCAAGCATCAAATAAGATGTATCCCTTTACCTTTATTGCCATATTTTGTCAGATATTGGGCAAGAAACGGATCTCTAGAAAGAGACAACTTTAGTAAGGAGATCTCACCAATATTTCACCTCTTTGTCATATTGACTATGGTCTGCATTCTGGACTGCGAAGTTAACAAATTGCATCTGGAGAGACTCCCTTTTCTTAACATAAAAGTTAACATATTGCAGTTTGGTCGTCTGCCCTCTCATGCTGCGAAAATATGTGAAAGAGTTTTTCAATCGTTACAGTCAGTTGCTAAAGCTCCTAGTTTTTCCTCAGGGTAGAAGAGAAGGCAATAAAAACAAAATATCTGGCCTTTCGATTTTGAATAGAGGAGTCAGTCCCTCTTATGTTATACTTCTCTCCACTCAATAGCTCACCAAATAATTATTTTGTTGAAAGTTTGCGTTTAATTTTGACGCCTTTATAACAATGTTCAGAATTAGAAAAATCTGCTACTAAGTCTTGATTTAAATTTGAGTTAAGTATTTTGGGTACATGTACATTGTCTTTCATATTCCATGTACCTGGGTCCCTCTCCAGCACGAAATCACTGTCAAGAAGAGTGTAAAGTATTACAGGTATAGTAGTGCCAAAGTCGGTGAGAGTCTGAGTCTGGGACGTAGATGGTTGTCCTTGAATATTGTTTTCGTTTCGGGTTTCACTTCGGCTGGATGAATAAGTTTGGGAATGTGAGGGCTCTGTTTCAGTAAACTAACAATTCAAAACAAAACAAAAAAAACCTGTTATCTTGAACATTTTTTTAAGTTCTTTTTTTCTTTTTGCTAATTTTCAGCTGCTCTTTTGCGCAACTCTGCTCCACTGGGTTTTCTCTTAAGACTCATTTTGGTTTAGAAATATACTGTAATGTCCGTAATTATAGTCCTACAATTAACAAAATTTTTCAGTAAACTGAGATGTGTTT
Organism: Nephila pilipes; assembly: GCA_019974015.1. Lineage (NCBI taxonomy): Eukaryota > Metazoa > Arthropoda > Arachnida > Araneae > Nephilidae > Nephila > Nephila pilipes. The sequence goes on from BMAW01094788.1 coordinate 16,718, forward strand.
ACTGTGTGTGTCAGCAAAACAGTGAAATCTAATTTCTTTTCAGAACTATTATTTACTATTTTACGTTACGATTGCTAGCAAAAATACACTTGCTATATTGCTAGCAAATACTGTTCACATGCACTTAATCTAATTACAGTACGCTTTAGATTATAAAAAAAATCTGTTCACAAAACTGTTTATATGCACCTAATTCAAATACAGTACGGTAGTACGCCTTAGACCAGATATACATTACTCACAAACTGTTCACACACACTTAATCCAAATACATAGTATGCCAGTTCGCTGTAGAAAACACTACAACTAACACAACAATCAGTGATGAGATTAACTTTTGTAGCTGCTTGCCATTAAGTAAACGAGTATACGGGAGAAACAACAAGACGTCGCTCACTCAGGCTAGAAGTTTTCTAGCACGCGGATGGGAGAGGGAGGAGAGTACCGATCGATCAGCTGTTTAGGGGTGGGAGGGGAAACCGGTGTACTGTATCAGTGTTTTGTCTCTGCGCCCGCAAGCAATATCGTTGACTCATCATTAGTCAGGCACACTACACACATACACATACAAACACAACGCATGTATGACTCGCTAGGCTATAGTACATTCGCTGTAATTTTAATTTTTTTCTCTTTTTTTTCATCCACCAATTTTTTGCGCCCTAGGCACGTGTATAAGCGGGAAAACATCCCTGGATCGGGGGCTTTCATCGAGTCGAGGGTTCAAGCCTTGACCTTGACTCAACCAATCATATTTTATCCAATTGGACAAAAAACAGAAAGGAAATACTGAGCATTCGAACCATCAGGAAAATAATCAAAATTCCCGGGCTTTTGCGTGGCCACAGTAGCCCAGTGGTCAAGGTTGCGGACACGCTGCCTGTTTATGTTTTAGTCTTTTAATTTGTTCTTCAGAACATATAGAATAATAATATTCAACCAGTTCACTTAAAATACAGTTTTATTGTTAACATGAATTCGACACCATCCTCTCGACACAGCAACAACATAAGCAATGATATAACAGTTACAATATATAGTTAACAGGAAATATACTGTTACAGTTATCATGGCACCCTCCCCTTTAAATTATTAATTATACGACATAGTCATTTAAATAAGATGCTGGCTTGCGAACACGGTTACTTCTTCTTTGAACATTGCAATCTGACTCATTACAGTGCTGCATGTTTCGAGGATTTAAAATTACTTCTAAATCAGAATTGAAAGTACGAGTACTTATACCATTGGGGTCTGTTTCTATATTGAAGGGTGTTTTTGATTTTTTGATATGTTTTCTATTACGTCTTCTATTTTACTAGATTGATTTTTAACAAAATATGACCGAAAATACTATGTGTGCTTTGAGACTATTCTAGCAAATTGCCAAGTTTTGTTTTTAAAATTTAATCTTCTGACATTCTCTTCTTGCTTAAGTTCTGGTAATAGATGAGCAGTAATTTTTGTCATAATGTAACCTTTGAATGTTTTGCCTTTTAATAAACTTTTCTCGAATGTTATTAAATAACTCAGTATTTAATAATTTGTTTGAGAACTGTAATTTAACTTTTAATCTATGATTAAACATCATTTGGGGTGGAGATTGGTCAAGACCTGAAATAGGGGTATTTCTGTACTCCATTAATCCTACCAAATAATCTCTTCTATCTTCCTTTGCCTTTCTCATAATACTTTTTTGCAATTCCTATTACTTTTTCAACCATTCCGTTACTTGGGGAGTAGTGAGGACTAAGGAATGCGTAATTAAAATCTCAATCATTTGCAAAATTCTTATAATATAAAATGGTATATTATCAAAAATTATAGTATATGGAACACCGAATCTAGAGAAAAAAATTTTAAGTTTAGTTAATACCTCATCCGTACATTTATTTGAAAGTTCAGCAATTTCTATTCATTTCGAGTAATAGTCTATTACAAATAGATAATTTATATTACCAAAGTAAATTATATCCACTCCTATCTTTTCAAAAAGTCTATAGGGAACTGTGTGAGGTTTTAATAGATCTTTACCATTAGCTTTTTAAAACTTTTTACATATTACAGAAACAGTAATATCAGAGTGTGTGCACTCTGATACTACTGTTTCTATGTCTGAGTTCATCCCTGGCCAACACATTATTTCTCTAGATCTTTTCTTACATCTCTGTATCTGAAAATGAGCTTCATGAATTATTGTAGCGTATCTTTTCTCCAACTATAAGATACAATTAGTTTTTCATTGCTAAATAACAACCCTTCTTGAATACAAAGATTATTTTTAATTTTATAATATGTTTTTACACTATCACTATTGCCTACACTTCTGTAAGATTTAGACCAGCCCTCTTTGATATATTTCACAATTATTTGTAATTCTGGATTTAATTCAGTTTCTTTTTTAAATTGCTCTAGCCTCTTTTCCCTCATGGGTAAATGTTTTGAAATAGTGTGCACAATATTTAGTACTTTAGGATCATCCCTCACAATTTCTTAACAGGAAATGCACGAGATAAAGTATCAGCGAGAAACATTTGATTACCTGGTGCATAATTTACTTCAGAATCATACTTTAAAAGTTTTAAAATCATTCTTTGCATTCCAGAAAATATTTTATGCATGCATAGGTAATTATGATATTTTTCAAATGAGAAAACAATTGCTAATAATTATTTCTCAATATGTGCATAATTCTTCTCACTGTTTGTTAAACTGCGTGAGACAAATGGTACAGTTTGACCTTTTTGGATTAAACAGGATCCTAGCCCATCTATTTAACTATCATATTGTTTAATCACTAGCACTAAAAATTTTTAAAATTAGAGCTTTATCTAACGATTCTTTAATGTTTACAAAGGGCAATTCTTGTTCTTTTCTCCAATTAAATTCTATATTTCCATGAATGATTTCTCTAAATGGGGTAGTAATTTAGATATATTGGGTATAAATTTTAAAAGAAAATTCACCATGCCCAACAACTCCTAAATTCAGTTTTTGATTTTGGTGTTGGCATCGCAACAATTGCTTTAATGTGTTCTGGATCAGGTTTTAAACCTGATTTAGATATAATTTGAACAACATATATGGGTGTGTTGGCTTAGAAACTATATCATTTGCCCCATTTGAAGTAACAATGTCCGTTTATTCACGATAGTTACGCAGATGATGATTACAGCTTTAATCTAGTTAATTTATATAGACGATTGTAGAACATAAAAGAATATTCAGCTTTGGGGAGTCATTATACCGTTCTTCGCACCAACGTGTGAGATAATCCTAAATCCTGAACACCTTCTTGCGGTCAGTATAAACATTTACCAAGTATCCCCATCGTGGGAGTTGAAGGTTACTTGAAGTCACTCCCTGCTCGCGAACCTCAGAGCATCTCCCTCTCTGCCGACTGTGTAATGTCCAGCTATCTGCCGATGCGGTATCTGCTGGTGACTTCGGTATTTCCTCCACATATTTTTCCTCTGACACCCTTTATTGTAGTTTATCTGGATTAAACTCTATGTTTAATGATTTAGTTAGTTCTTCCAAGAACTTTAGACATGATTGCATCATGCGAATCCTCATTGTATCCTGCAACAATAATGTCATCAAAATAAATCTCTACACCCTCAATATCTCCAAAAAGCTTCTGATTTCTTTTTTGAAATACCTCAAATGCGGAAACTATTCCAAATGGCATTTTGTTGAATTTGTACCTTCCAAAAGGTGAATTAAAAGTACAAATTTCAGAGCTAACTTCATCTAAAGGTACGTTCCTAAAACCATCTTTCAGGTCTACAACAGAAAATATTTTCTTACCCTCTAATCTACTAAAGATATCATTTGTATAAGGAATTTGATAATGCTCTCTTTTAATAACTTTGTTAAGATCTCTAGGGTCTAAAAATAATAATCTCAGATTTCCATTCGGTTTTTCTACAATAACCGAACTTTCTACCCAATCAGTTGGCTTATTAATCTTTGACATTATTCCTCCTTTTTTCTAAATTATCTAAGGTACTTTTTAATTTAGACTGCAAAGCCCGAGGAGCACGTCTTTGAGGGTGAATTACATGTACAACACTATCATTCAAAGTGATGTGATATAGTTCACTTGGATATAGTTCACTTGAGATATAGTTCCCCTATCCCAGTAAATACATCTTTATATTACTTAATTAACTCATTTTTACTTATTATACTACATTCAATAACATCAATTCTATCAATAAGTTTTAATTCCTTACAACATTTTAATCTTTAATTGGTTTGGATTTTACATTTACTACATAGGAAGGTAAAGGAACATTTTTGAGTTTATTAGTAGAGCAATTAATTATAAGAGAACCATCTGGCTTTAATTTAAAATTACCATATGTCGTTAAAGATAAATTAGTTTCACTAAGTATTGGTTTAACTTTGAACATTTTCAAAATATACAATGGCAAATTATTTACTTCAGCACCAATATCCAGTTTAAAATTAACATCAAAGCACTTATGATTTACATGTAATGTAATATTTTAAAACCATGTTGTTTCACTTACCATTTCTGAATTCTTATCGATAGAGTCAGTACAAATTACCATTTGACAATTAGTTTCACACACAGTAGCAGAATCAATGTAAACATCCAGTTCATTTTTAGGAACATTCATTTCATGAATGTTCTTTGTACTCTGGAAACATTTAGCAGCAAAATGATTTTTCTTGTTACATTTGGTATAAATTTTTCCGGATACTGGACACTCTCAGTGCTTGTGTTTTCATCCACACTTTTTACATTCATACTGTGACGACTTTTTCGGTTGATTCTGGTTTTCTTTTTCTTCACTAAGCTTACTGTTGCTGTTTCGTACTTCATGTTGCGGGTTCGTTCCCGGCTCACTTCAGCTGCCGTGATGATTTCAATCGCTTTTTCTAAACCTAGGTTATTTTCTCGAAGCAGTCGTTTTTGCAATCCACTATCTTTAATTCCCAGGACGATGTGGTCTTGAATCAATCCATTTTCTTGCTCTGCAGACTCGCACGTGGATGCTAGAGTCTTAAGATGTGTAACAGGACTCATTTGTTTGGCTCTCCAACTGTACACATGAAAGAAAAAAAAATCATATCATTCATAAACAACATTCTGCAGTGGTGAGCAGTAGTCTTCAAACTTTTGAAGAACCTCTGAATAGTTTTTGGACTCTGAAGATTCAATCCTGACGGTATTATACATTTTGGTTAAAATCGGGAATAGGGTGTCCCCTAAGCGATTGGCGATTTCCTAAACGTGCGTGACTTAAGCATTCAGTATTTATAGGGTTACCAAAAAGTCGCCAATCACCTAGGGGACACCCTATTCCCGACTTTAACCTAAAAATGGTGGATTATTCCTTCACTTCCCAATAAATTCTACAGGATAGCAATTTTGATTTTATCTGCTTGTTCATCTTTCTCCATGGCAAGCAGATAATTCTCGAGCTCTTGTCTCCATTTCCTCCACTTTCCTTTCATATTTCCGAGGGAAAATTACAACGGAGCAGGTGGCCGGAATGCTTCCATGATGAACGTGGATATCCCCTGGATATCCTTTCAATCCGATTGGATCGCTTAAACTATTGACATCATGTTTGTGTTTTGGACCTTTAACGTGTTCTTCAGAACATAGCCTGACACCATGTTCATGTTTTGGACTTTTAATATGCTCTTCAGAACACATAGATTAATAATATACAATCAGTTCACTTAAAATACAGCTTTATTGTTAACATGAAGTCGATACCATCATCACGACACAGCAACAGCACAAGCAATGATATAACAGTTACTATATACAGTTAACAGGAAATACACTGTTATAGTTATCATGACACCGCCAGCGTTGTTTTCTTGGAGTCGGATCTCAGCCTTGATGCCATTAAAACTCGTCGTGTAACGGGCTGTTGCGCTTTAAATTTGATCGAGAACCAAAGTCCTCCCGTTGGCGGGGTGTGGAAGTTTGGGGAGGAAGGTACCAGCTTAGATGTCTTCCTCGTCACTCGACCAATGTTCGACAGAAGATTAAATAGTTTGATATCTCTTGGGATAATAGTCATCGTTGCTCTTTGTATATTCCGCAAAAACAATCAATCAATCATTGGTTTTTGGAGATAAAATGAAGGAAATTTGAAATATGTGGATTAGATAAATTTGTCCCACCCATTAATTCCGGGATAAAAGCTTTCGTTGCTTCATATCCCTTAAAAACCATCTGCAACCCATTAAAGTTTTCAGTAATAGGTTTGTGAATCTTACATTTATTTCCAGTGTTTTATTTCTTAGACTACATGTAAAATTAAAGAAGTTTATTTCATTTATCACTAACATTCATTAGCTCAGCTTTAGTATAGCCCACCTAACTTTTTCGCAAAAATTAACTAAGAGGCATAAATACTTAAGTATATAGCAATACTAAATCTTATCTACATAAATAGATAATAAGACAACAATTAATTAAAATTTCCTTTTTGCATAATATGTATAATGGATTAATGTAACAAATTTGATATTAATTTTTTCTGTTTATACATATATATATATATATATATATATAAATAAAAAGTTATCAAATGAGCATGTGATAGAGTAATAGTAATCACGTTCATTCAGACTTGGTGCTGCCCATCTTTAAATTTAGTCCATTATAGATTTTAGTGTGAGAAAGTTGTGAAATTTGATACTGGTGGAATGTTTTGTGGTTCTAGTGTGATATTATTTAAGCAAAACATAAAATGAATTTGGGAGTTTTAAATATTTAAAGTCACATTATTTTTATTGAAGGGATGTTTTATGTATATAAATGTATTGTTTCAAAAAAATTTTTTCGTTAAATGCTAATGTAACATTTGTTTCTTAATTTAATGTTTTTATACAAAACTTTACCCATTAAATACAATTGAACATGAAATTGTAAGGATTTTTCTCCTATTAAACAATTAATTTAAATATGTATTGGTATAACTAACATCTTCATTTATATAACTATGATTTTTTTTAAACATTTTTCTTCAAATATGTTATGAATATTTTTGTCCCGAATATCAATATGTCTTCAAATATTTACATTTTTGTTATTAAATAAATGTCACTTTCTAGGTGAAATTCTACCTTATTTGAAAATGATTCCAGGGCTCTCAATAGTGGCCATTGCCATATACAACATGTTAAAATTTGTGTACAATCTTTTCTTTGGGAAACCAGAGAAAGATCTTAGTGGATATGAAGAGGGATGGTATGGAAAAGGACCCAGACCAAAAGAGGGTATATAGTAAAGATTCTTTTTTAAACACATGGTAAAATTAGAGAATATAAATGATTTTTCTTAATGCTTTTTTGAAAATGCTAGTATTTATAGTTATAATTATAAGTATTTTTCTTTTAACTTGAGCTTTTTCTCTTCTCCCCCCCCCCTCTCCATATTCTAAAGCTTTTATAGTTGAATATTAATTATGTTATTTCACATTTTTTTTATTTAATAAAAAAAAGACATTTTGAACTGTAGTTTCATTGAAAGGATAAATAGAATTTGTTATTCATGTAAATGTCATATCATTAAATTTGTTTGTGTGAATTTTTGTTGTAGTTTTTATGAGGGAGAAGCTTTCAATTTTTTAATGGTATTTTGTTTTGCAAACTGAAATCCTATATATTTAACTATGAATGTTTGTCTGTTAGTCGATTATGCAAATCCACATCATTAATCATATCGCTCAAAAAAATTTTAGGGAACTTCACTGATATTTTGGAAGTTGCTGTAAGCATATTCCCTCAAAAAAAAAAGTGATTCTATTTTTGGTAATTTTATTTTTTCAAAAATCTCTTCACCTATTCTCATTACCAGTCACACCAAAGTATTGATTTATTAAAAAATTCTTCTTTTTCAGCTTATTTTCTTAAAATTAATTTTCTTCCATGTTTTTAAGATTTTTTGTTACTTGTCTATTATAGCGGCACCCGATGATTAATCGCCAAGCGAATAGGAAATATCACCAAGTAGGTTGTATCAAAAGATATGCTTCACGAGTTTGGCGACGACTTGGCGTAATCGTAATTTGATGGGCGCCATTATAATAGACAAGTACTGATTTTTCTTAATACTGATGCTACATTTTTATGTACTTTGCAAGGTAGCTTTTGAAAGAAATATTTAAAAACTATAATTCTCTCTCTGGCGCCATCTAAATAATGTTAATTGATTATCCAAATTTAGTCAATTTTTGAAAATAGTATCGAAATATGTCATTTTATGACTTTTAAGAATTTTTTAAATAAATTCTTCCAGAAACCCTTAATACAAATGAAGCTGTATATGTACAATGTATGGAATTGACATTTGGACCTCTTAAAAACAGAACTGGGCAATTCTAATGTTTTCATTCAAATAATCTCGTACAGTTCATTTAAAATCATTCAAAATATTAATTAAAAGTTGCTCCTCATTAAAATATTCATGCTTTGAGCTGTATTGTTATATTTTTCAATTAATCTATATGATGAATGGGTTATACCAGCTAGTAATATAATGTTTATACCAAATTATTTAAATTTTATTAATTTTTATATTACACAAAATTAATACAAATATCTGAATTTATTGAGTTTTCTTTAATTTGTTGTTTTCAAGTTTAGGCTATTAATATTAGTGAATAAATTAGTAATAATATTAATGACTATTAATATTCATTGAGTGCATTTATTTGTAAAATACTCAATGTTCTCCATGCGAGGTCCATAATTAGTGAACACTTAAAGTATAAAAATGACAACACTAAGTGATTTCAGGATTTAATTCACCCAAATCCCATTTATACAGAGGCTAGCAATTAAATTCTTTTAGTCTGTCGTATACCTCTAGAGAGCAATCTGGATTGGTTGGATTAGTCACTTTGTAAGTAGTATGAGAATACGCTGTGACAATGAAGAACAATCGATTTCTTTTTGGTAGGAATTCAGCTGTCTTTTTATGAACAACACTGCTAAGGGGATGAAAGGCTATCTACACTTTATCATTTGGATGATATTAGAGAGCTTGATGGTATTTTTTATCTCGAGAAATCTTTCTCTGATCTTGCTTCTATTCTTTTATGGGTATCAGCAGAAACTTTGGCCTATCTCTTTAATTGTGAGATTATCTCTAGTATAAAATTTTCATTACCAACAATGGCTCAGAAATCATTGGTCACATCAACTGTAGTTGTTATTTCTCAACCAGATTGTAAGTAAGCAATAATTTTACCAATAACATCATATTTTACACTGTTCAATATTAAGCAAATAGCAGGTAGCTTACCTTCGTATTCATCGTGTCAATTTTGAACCAGTATTGTATTTCATACCTAATGTCATTTTTTTCTGTCAATGGGATTTATTTGTGAATGGTAAACAGAAATTATGTCTTGATCAATTTTACATAGGAAACTAATTTGCTGCATGATGGAATCCACAAACTGAGTGCTATGATCACTAATCAAATCTCTGGGCAGACCATATTATGATGAATTGTTCAATCATTGTTGTGGCACATTTTGTAGTGGTGGTCTAAAAGAGTAAAAAGCTTGACTCATTTTATACAAGAGTTTTCAACAATGAAATTCATCTTGTGGCAATTTTACTTTCAGGCAAAGGGTCAAACTGATCAAATGAAAGTGTCTCAAAACTGAGAATATATAATCAAACAGAACAGTCTTGCAGGCTTTTGGTTTGACAGTTTGAAATTATTGCATTATGTACCATTTTTTATATAGTCATTTATATATGAATACATACTTGTCCAGTATCACCTTTTCAAGATTTTGTCAAATTTTTTTATTTGCTCCATAGTGATATGTTTAGAGCATCATGATCTAATCTTAAAATGCCTTGTCTTTCGGGAGCTGGCACAACCAACTGGGCCTATTCTGGGAATTTTCTTCTTATATCCTCATCTTGGAAATAGGCAAGGAGACGAAAATATCCTTTTTGTTGTCTTTAAAGCATTCAATTATTTTCTTCCTTCAATTGCTCCTCGCAAACTTCTTTTAGTAAGCATGTGGAGAAAGTCCTTGAAGGGAGTCAGGACTTCACAGTCTGCTTTCTCTAGTTCAGATGGAGGTCAATATAACAAATCCACAATAAAATTCAATCTGCCATCTGTTAAACAGAGTCGAAATAAATTTGACATTGATTCATAAGTTAATTTCGATTTGGTTGTCATTTGTTGTGAGATCAAAATTTGTTTGCTGCCATGTTGAGTTGCTTCCAATGAATATTTTCCTAAAAAAAAGACTAAAGTAGTCTCATCAGTTGGAAAAATTATGAAGACTTTTTGAGGTGCAAAAGATGTCATTATCACTAATACTATTAACTGAGTCTTAGAAAGCTGTCCAGGGAGTCATGATGTTTACTAAAAGCAAACCATCTCTGATGCTATAAGCACCATCTCTTGGAATTTTTAAAGACTCATTGAATGATCCTCTATTCAATTCATTCAGTGCTATTTCAATTTTTTTTTTTTTTTTTTTTTTTTTTTTTTTTTTTTTTTTGGAGAATTAATAGGATACATAGCTTTAATGTTACCTGGGTTTCCCCATCTGTAACGAGTAACTATGGGCTCCATAACAAGAAACTATGGACCCATTCTTTTCATTCAAAGTTTTCATTTCTAGAATAAAATTCTTTATGAACTTCAAATTTTGAATTCTGAAATTTGTACCCATTTTTCATTTTTGGAGTATCCTTTTTATATATATATATATTCCTATTTGATAGTTTCTTTTGTGCCCATCTAACTAGTCTGCTACCTTGATCAGAAAAACCCAATCATGCCAATAATTTTAAAAAAAAATGTTCTTTATTCTCAGGAGGGTTTTCTTCCCCTTTATTTAATTTGCAATTAAATTCACCATATGTTCAAATGCTGTACTATTTAATTCTGATACCTAGGCCTCAAAGTTTTTCAATTTAAAATTCTAATCCAGGTTTTATTATTTTTATGATAACCTTATTAGTCTAGTGTTCATGGTTGTGCCCATGTTTTTTTGGTCAAGTCTGTAGTTTGAGAATTGATGACACTGAACTCCTGTGCTGATGCATGTTAAATCTATTAAATCCTCCTGTTGATATGATGAGGAAGTTTGATATGGGAAGTACTCGCTCATTTGTCGCCCCCATCAGTTGACCGAGGCTCAAAATTATGAGATCCAATGGTAACAGCCCTCATATTATTTCTCAGTGTGACATTAATAAACAATTGTATCACTTCAGTATTTTTACAATGTTGAGAAAAAAGTTAACAGATCCTTTCCATACTCATCTTAAATCTTTTAAAAAGCATTTTTTTTTATATTCATATTGGTAAACATTTTACCAGTTTCTCTAGCTACTAATTTAGCTAAATCACTTGGAAGGAAATCATTCAAATATAATGGATTGTGTTTTAGAGATTTAAAAAAAAAAAAAACTGCTTTTCAAATGGATTTAAATATAAACTAACAACTTTAAGGTCAAAATTAAGGATTAATTTATTGAGCTCTAACTTGGGTAAATCAGAATCAACTTTCGATAAATTAGATTCATTTACAATGCCACAATTTTGTGTAAGTTTGTAATTTAAGCTTCTTTTTTAAAATTCAAACAATCTCTTATTCTTTGTTTCCTCTGCAATTTTTATTCTTTAAATGCCTTTTTATCATTGATTATACTGATAAATAATTCCTTTGTAAATGCCCCACCATAATTTGTACTTTTCAGAATAGCATGCCTCAATTCTGTAATTTTGTAACTATCATCTACAGTTATACCTAGTTCTATAGCTAAAATATGTAAATCTTATTTCTTCTCCTGAACAAGATAGTCCATTTTTAAAATATACACTTACAACAGAAAAAATAATTTATTATAATGTCGAATAACTATTAAAAGATAGTTAATTTCAAATTCATATCAATAATATGCAAATTTCTCAATTATCAAAATACATTTGGATCCTCAGTCGCTTATGATATAACTCTTACACATTATGAATCATATTCTTATTACTGTTTTTGTGAAACTTTAATTAATATTTCGTTCCATTGATCTCATGACTTCCTATCAAGAGCAGACATTAATACTTTTTTTTTTTTTCCTAATTATTTTCATTAACACTGATCTCAAATTATGGCACTTTAAATGAAATCTGCCATACAAAATATTAAGTGGGAAAAAGACATGTAAAAAAGTTATCCATTAAAAATTGATTGATAAAATGAACTCAATTTTCTTCAAAAATTTTAAGTATTTTATTATTAAATATTGTTTTTAAACTAGCAATTGACTTGTGTATTGTAAAAATAGTATACAGGGTCATCGTGAACTTAATTTCTCAAATTAACTTGTAATTCTATAATTTAACGCAAATATTCATTATGCAGATAATTCATATTGATGTTGGAATTTGTATCATTGCACAAAATTTATCAATTCTATTTTTTGCGGTTCACGTAATACATTGGTTTAGTAATCAGGAACCCCAACTACCATGTCTACAGAGTCAGGTTGTATCTTTAAATCATTAAGATAAACATTCATATAAAATAACTGCACTAAAATTAAATGTTTTTGAAATAGTGTAAAATTAAAGATAGCATAAAATCAGAATTTTATAAAAAGGCATTACTGAACCTAAAGTGTTAAATTCTGCTATGGTATCAAAATGTTGAATCGGTAAAACAGTTTTGCTGTCTTTTCAATAACATCTGTTCAAGGTCAAACAGATTATATTCTCATTTCAGTTTTATACTTTTTATAAAATACTAAGTGCTAGATTGGGAAGGATTGACTGAATTTCTTTGCTAACAGGCAATTATTTGTATTTTCAATTTTAAGAATGAATATTATTAAATAGAATTTAGAATTCTACTTAGGTTATCAAACAATTCGCTGCAGCTAATCCATTTGATATGTTCCAAGTTTCTTCAGACCTTACTTTTAGGTTGCATTATATAATATTGTTCTCATTAATCTTCAAATAGCTCTATATTAAATTATTAGCAGACTAAGAGCACAATTTATAAAGGCTTAAAATATAGATGACAACACAACACACAAAGTAATTGCAGCATTAAATTCATCCATGTCCCATCTCTACAGAAGCTGAAGGTTGACTTCTCTAGCCTGTCATATACTAAAGGGCATTCTGTATTGTTTTTTGTTAACATGCATTACAAAGTTACAATTATTAGAAAATGTACTCTATTTTATATAATCTGTATAATTTATTTTTAATGGGAAGTTTATATCGGTTAGCAATAATCTTTATCAGTTATTAATGTGTTTAAACTTTTTGTATTTTTCAGAACTGTATAATGCTGTTAATTATTTAAGAATTTCATACTTAGCTGGATTAATTTTCAGATTCAGAATTTTATTGTTTGAATTTGATTGCTACAAAAAGCTATTTTTATATCTGTATTAAATTTTCTTAATGCATTTTTGTGATATTTTATTAATAAGCAATTACTTTTAAAATGTGATTATATTAAATGTTTGAGGAATATATGTATCATGTGAAAAAATTTTATTTAAAAATCTGTTTTGTAGATTAGAGACTGTGTTATAAAAAGGCATGAAAAATACTGTTAGAATATAGTTAAAATTTAAATTTTATTAATGCAGCAAGATGTAGACTAGCTCTATAGTTTTTATTTCTAAAGTTTATGTTTAAATATTAACTCATTGCTTATATATATATATATATATATATATGGGTTTTTTTTAAGGGGTTCAAGATACTTCCATTCATCCTTTTAAGATCTACATTCCAGATGAAGTACTTTTTGATTTAAAAGAACGTTTGCTGAATGCTCGTTATGAACCTCCATTGGAGGATTCTAAATTCTGTTATGGGTTCAATTCTGATTACTTGAAATCTGTTATTGAATATTGGAAAAATGAGTATGACTGGAGAAAAGAAGAGGAGCATTTGAATAAGTTCTCTCACTTTAAGACATGTATTGAAGGTATTGATGTCCATTTTGTTCATGTAAAACCTACTGTACCAGAAGGTAGACAGGCAAGTTTCAAAAATGTTACTATTTTTCATTCAATAAATTTATTTCCAGCAATGATTTTAATTATCAATAGACTTTTTTTTTTATATTAAGTGTTATTTTGTGTATAAATTTGTAAATAGTGGGATGTAATAGTTATAAATGTTTGATAAAAATATCATTTTTATGTCATACAAGAAAAGTACTTTATTCTTTACAGAATTAAGTTTAAGAGCTGGTGTAATTCAGTTTATTTTTTCAGACATAAATAATTTTTGTGTTGGTAGAATTACCTAAAAAAACTCCAGTTATTGGGTAGTAATTTATGACAAAACAGGCAGTTTCATTTTTTAATTGAAAGAGAATGATAATGTAGATGTGTAAAGAAAATATTTTCTTTTCTATTTAATTATTTTAAATTACCTGTTCGTTAGTATATTATGAGTGAATCAATTATTGATGATTTATATTGGGCTGAGAAAAAACTAGTAACTTCATGACAAATGAGGCCTCAGATAATATAAAATAAGTAACTTTAAAAGATATTGTATATAGAGATATTACTTATTTTGAAATTTGTTGCATTACATTACATTAAAGTAAAATCCCTTGCATGATATACTTCTTCAGCTCGATTACTGGAACAAAAAAAAAAATCTATAATTTTGTAAAAATAAGAAGAGGAGCATTTGAATAAGCTGCTGTGTTGGCATATGTTGTGTTAAATGACAGGATACCTAAAAGAGTGCTATTTATGTTAATTTATTTGAAATATTATAGTTGATATTTACAAAAAGATAAAGTACTTGTTGCAATTACTTCCATTATGCAAAATATGACGTTTTAGAGACAATTCGCCCTATAGAAAAAGTAGTACAATGCCTTTTGACACAACATTCTAATCTAATGTGTTGTAGATCTCGAGGAAATATTGGGAAATTTTGTATGGAATGAAATTGGACACACCTATTCCAAAACTATTGGACATGACCTTTCTTTTCGTTGGATAGCTGAATTAATAATCTTGGCTATTGGTCAATGAGCCCCCAACCAGGAAAGAAAATGGCATCTGCAAACTTAAGCATCTAATGTGGGGAGTGCGTTTGATTCCCAGGATATTGAATTTCGTAAGGTCAAGACAGAAATGTTGCTTGACTTTTCATGCGAGTCCAGCTCCCTCATTGAGAATCTTGTTGGGTTGTAAGGGACTTAACAAACTTGTTAAGTGTGATTGTCACAAACACAAAAAGGCTTTCAAACTTTAAAAAAACAATGAAAACATATGCAAGAGAAAATAGCTTTTATTACTTGAAGTATAATGTTTCAGATTAATTGAGTTAATGCTAGTATTGCATTTTTGTAAATTTTGAGGTGAAAGTATTATAATTGGGACATATATTTATTAAATGTTCCCGTTTATACTTCTTTCCAAATTTGCATTGTTATTAATTATGAAATTGTTTGATATAATTTTAGAAACTTCATATGATTTACATTACTTATTTGGAAAATTATTGAATTTGTTCAGCTATCTCTAGAAGCAGAACATGTATTCATTTCTTCTTTTATCAGGAAAGTAAATTATGCCCTAGATATATGTAATTGTTGTATTTTGTACAGATTTAAGTATGCCTTGATTTCATCAAAAAAATATTTTGAACAATCAAATAGAATGATCTATTAGTTCCATATTTCTCCTTTCAAACATTAAAATGTATGCATAATGAAGTTGTTAATACCTTTGTTTGGATCAGTTTGTATTATTGTCTGCATTTCACATATATTTACATTCAGTTTATTTTACTTTCATTGATATGTATTTTGCATAAGATAATAACATTGTCATGTTACATACCAACACCATCTATATATTTATCTTATATTTAAATCAATTGTATTTTCATTATTAACTGTTTTGTATGTTTCACTTATGTATTATTTTCAATCTTTGCCTTGTCTTTATTATACAAATTCTCTGTAGTATAATAACTTCTTATGCTACTCCCCTGCCATTTAACCATTATTTATCTGTCACACATTGGAGACTTCTTTTTTTTTTTTTTTTTTTTTTTTTGGAACTAGAACTGGGTTTGGCTAGAGACTCCATTAGTGTACTGATACTCCACACTAAACTGCTGGCTGTTAGTGTACTTGTACACTGCACTGTAAGCTGCTGGCTGTTGAAATAAATAGTTTGTTACAAAGTTTTAGTCATTCACCACGACTAACCTTAACAACAATATATCACTGATGGAATGGGATATATATTATTTGTAGCTGTTGTGCACCATCAGTGATACATAGATTTTAGTTTTATATGCTATGAAATAGATTGGTTTTAAGTAAAACTTGCAATATTCAATCTTCAGCTCCAGGAAATGTGTATATACATCAGTGTACCACTGGTGAAGCATTCGGTTTTAAATATGATCAGAATAGGGCAATAAAAAGATATGACATATTGGTTTATTATTAATTGTAGGGCAGTTAATCAGTTTATTATCAATCTTTCGACAACTAGATATTTGTTTTTAGATCTGGCACATTTGGTTATACGTTGTTCTTCACATGCTTAATAAAATAATAAACTGTAGTGTTCTATGAGCTGTTATGTTCAATATAAACTTAACGTAAAATGATATGTGGTGTTGAACAAGTTAAACTTTTATCATCTACACAGCATGATGGAGATATAATTGCTGAATCAGCAACTCTGTTAAACATACTGCATTTATTTAAAAATGGAACTTTTATCTCGCTAATGAAACGAGTTATACAAGTGGAAATGAAGAGAACTTCAGAAAACTGAAAAAATTGGCAGCAAAAGTTTGAAAACTTCATTACTGCAACAGAAAAAAAAAAAGCTGAACTGATGTGTCTAAGATCCCTACTTTCTTAAAAATATTAGGTGATGAAGACCTATCAGTATATAACACATTCAATTTTGGAAGAAATTGCAACAAAGAACTTTATCAACGTCTCTTGGGGGGGGTAAGTTCGAGGAATATTGCATTCCATATCAGAATGCGAAAAAGGGAGAGATAAACAATTGTGAATTACTGAAAAGAAGGTTGGCCGGATAGAAGGAAAATTCCTGAAATTTAAAAGTGCACCAGATATACCAAAATGATTTGTATCTTATGGAAATTTGTTATTTTCAAATAAAATAGTTGTCCCTAAAAAAAATTAAGACCTGAAATGTTATAAATTTACAAAGGACCATCTAAGGTATTGAAAAAAGCAAAAATAAGGCATGAGAAATTGTGCATTGGACAGGGATTTCATAGGGCATTCAAAAAGTTGCTGCAGAATATACTATATATATGCGAAATTTTGCAAAACCCAAACTAATGAAACACTGTTGCCACGTAATATTGCTCAAAGACCCTATGATTGAATAGAAATAGACTTAATGTTTCACAGGAACAGTAATTATCTTGATTATTTTTGAAAGTTAGATGATAATAGAAAAGGTTAATAACAAAATAATTTGGGGGAAACAATACAAGTACCTGAAATGATAATTGCTAGGTTTGGGACTGAAACTATAGTTTGTGATAAGTCTATTAAACTCCTACTAATTTAAGAAATTTAACAAGATATTGAAACTTTCTTTATTAGTCCATATAATTCTTGAAGCAATTGAATGAGAAAACAAACCTTTAGGGATAGCAAGGGTATTGCTTAAAAAAGTATATAAAGAAAATAATAGACCTACTGTTACTTTACTTGAATATAGAAACTCTCCAATTTCAAGAATAGGTTTATCTCCTTCCCAACTCATGTTTAATTGTAGAATGAAAACTTAAATTGCCTGTATTTGGTAAATTACTTAATGTTAAAATCTTCAAGGATGTTGCACAAAATTACCGCATTGACAAACAAAGAAAAAGTTTTATTTTGTTAGGACAACAAAGGCACTGATTCTCTTAAAGATTGGAGATAAAGCTCTTGTATAGAATGCGAGAAATAAAACTTGGGAACCTGCTACTGAAATTTCTAAAAGTAACCAAATATTTTATAAAATTGGAGAAATACCAGGAATAGAAAACATTTAATGTCTTCAATGTTACATTATTATTAGCTTTGTAACCAATTCAAATTTTGACTTTTCGATGGATTATCGTGAGGAGTTAGAAAATTTTGTAAATACAAGTAATAATGTAGACAATGGTTTTTCAGATAATAGACAAGGTTATCAAACAATGTATGAACATTTCTGTTGATGTCCAGCATATTTAAAAGGGGTTTTGTTAAAGTAAAAGGGGATTTGACCCCAATTTATCATTAATTGTAATTGTAAGGAATCTTGGCAACAACTTCACTGTAGTTGAATCCGTCATGTGTGGTTATATGATGTTTTTCACATGCTTAACAAAATTTTGATTTTTATGAACTATGTGCAATATAAACTTCTCGTAAAATGATGCAGTAGATACACAAAACTGTAATTTTCTTTTATTTCCATACCTAATTATATTAAAATTATGAACAGAAATAAAAACCTTGGCTTTTTAAATGAAAAAAAAAGATATTGATCAACCAATAGTTGTGTTTCTCAATGAAACTTTCTAAACTTAAAACAGGATTATTTAATCAATCCTTGACATAATATATTAACAGGGTTTTTTTTTCCCTGTGATATTTGTACCAATAGCTTCCCACGAATTTTTTGTACCAATTCTTGATAACGAGCGACACTGTTAATGATTGTCTAGTTTTTTTTTTACCTCAGCTTATGAAGAGTCATACTTTTCTGAAATTTCTGGGGCCGCGGTAGCCTAGTGGTCAAGGTCGTGGACTAGCGGCCGGCGATTTTCGCTCAGTCGCGGGTTCGATCCTTGGCCGCCAAAGACCCGCCTTGTAGCCGGGGCTGATGCACGTTAAATCTGTTCGGAGCCCAAAATCCTCCCGTTGGCGTGGTGTGGATGTTAGGAAAGGGGGGTGCCAGCTCAGGTGTCGTCCTCGTCACTTGACCGTGGTTCAAAATTACGAGGTCCGTCGCCAATAGCCCTCGTGTTGCTTCTAGTGCGACGTTAATAAAAACTAAACTAAACTTTCTGAAATTTCTTTTGAGTTGGTTGCTCAGGGAATTTTTCTGCTTTTTTTTTCTTAAGAATTTTTTGACAATCCACAAGTAACTATTTCTTAAAACGCATTTGAACATATATGCATTTTTTTAACTTTATATGTGCGAACATATATAAAGTTTTTTTTTATTGAAGTCATTAAAAATTACCTACGCATTCATCATAGTTGTACCCAACAAAACTTCAAAAACTTTTTATAACACTTAAAGGGTTTTACTTAGTCATGTATAATACTCAGAGATTTGATCTGATACATCTACTCCTTTTTGGTCATATTACAGGTAATTGTTGCAGGAGGTTTGAGAATGTCCTCTCCTCATCAATTTTACTCTCTAGTACACTTTAGATTACATATGTGGCTGTAGTAGCCTGGTGGTCATGATCGTGAACTCAAAGCTGTTATTTTCCACAAGTCGTGGGTTCGAGCCCTGATGCACATTAAATCTTGAAGTTCCAATATTTGGAAGGGTGTGAAAGTTAGGAGACAAGGTGCCTACTTGGTTGTCATCCTCTCTACTTGCCCTGGGTTCAAAATTATGAGGTCCATTCCCAATAGCCATCATGTTGCTTCTAAGTGTGACATTAATGAAAGAAACTTTTCTAAACTCATGCAATTTCAGAAAAAACATATGTTTACATCTTATATGCATTTATTTGTTACACTTGAAATATAAATATATATATCTTCTATTCTTGCTTATGATAAAAGTGTCATTGTCAACATGTTAATTTTTCTAAGTAACAAAACAATTTTTGAATTACATCTTTTGTTTTCTTTACAGTTGAAAGTGCTTCCATTGCTGGTTGTTCATGGATGGCCAGGCTCTTTCTATGAATTTTACAAGATAATTCCTCTTCTAACTGCACCAAGTCCTGATCGGGACTTTGTTTTTGAAGTTGTCTGTCCTTCTATTCCAGGTTATGGGTTTTCAAGTGCCCCTTGTAAAAAAGGTAGAACTATCAACTAAGAAAAAATTGTATGCTATTAAATTTATAAATATGGATTTTCAATAAACCAATACAGCTTAATTATTTTTAAGGAAAGAAATTATGAACAGAATTTCTGAAATGTATTCTGTTATAAAGACATATATTTGATCTCATGGTTTGATTTAGCTATTTTAAATTTAATAATTGGAAAAGTATGTATAGAACCACAGTTTTTGAAGGTGCTGTTATTTTGAACTGGATTTTACTTCTTGGTTTCTGAAACACAATAGCCTGGTATGTAAAAAAGGCTCTACTTTTATTGCTTGATGTTTAGATGTTTCTCTTACATTGTCCTTATTGAATTTATATTGGTATTTTATGGTCTGACACACATTAGCGAGCGGCTGTATCATATTTTTCAATAAATACCTGTTGCTGCATAATAGCTTTTGACTTCTTCAATTTATCTCCCAACCATCATACAAAAAGGCATCCTTTTAAATTTTCCTTGCATTGAAGTCCCCATGTGATGTAAATATTTGGGAAGTATTGTATCACTTTTGTATTACCTAATCAGGGTTTAATTAAGGTCCATTGTCTGTTTGCCATTATATTGCACCAGCATAATATTATAAGACTGTTTTGACATAATAGTTAAGAATAAGGTCAAGCTTTGAGAAAATAATGCACCAGCATTAATTCTTATACTTCAGTATTATATGGAGATGACATTTAAATATATTTTATGTATATGTTTTTTACTTTTTGAAATGTAAAGTTAAAAACTTATTTTGCACTGAAGTGAAAAGACATATTTGATTGTTTGAAATTATTTTATTCGAAAACGTTCTGATTTTGGGTATTATTCTCTAGCATTAATGGGGAAAAAAACTTTAGTGAAATAGAGTAATATCTTATTAAATAGAATACAAACTTTGCATTCAGTCTAACCTAACCTCTTTTGTAAGGTTTTGATGCAACAGCTACTTCAAGGCTTTTTATAACCCTGATGGATAGACTGGGTCACAATCGTTTCTTTGTTCAAGGAGGAGACTGGGGATCCTTTATAGCTACTTTATTGGGAAAATACTATCCTTCCAGGTGAGATTTCAATTTTTAATGCAATTTCTAGAAAAATATTAGTTGACATACTTACATTTATAGGCAACATTAAGAAAAGCTGCTCATTATGTGAAATTTCTGATTTTGATATAATTTGGTAAAAATATACATTTATAACAGATGTGCAATTAAAAAAAATCATTTTATGTATCCAAGATTCAGTTATGTATTCTCATTCAAGATCATTATGCAGGGATGTTCAAAATCCATGTTGTGATATCAAACTGAAAATGATTCTAATATGGAACATGGTCCCCTCTCGTAAGCAGATCACACAATTGGATAGCATACTGAATGGGAAGCAATTGAGCTGTCCCTGTTGCAGTTGATTCCACTCCTGTAGCAAGGCAGTTTTTAGCTTCAGGGTGATTCTCAGTGGGGGATATCTAGATGTTCTACCCAGAGCACCTCAGACAGCTTTATTGGTTTCTCCAGATTCAGGTACTCTGAGAATCTGTGTTCATGCTGAATCTTAACTTGCCTGTAAAAAACTCTGCTCTACTGAAGTCTAGTTCAAGGTTTATATTGTTTTCGTCATGCTAAACATACTCTCTTGTTGGTGCAGTGAGCAGGATGCAAACATCCTACAATGCTCTCTCATGAAGTCTTCATGTAACTGTAGATGGTGAAACTCTTGTTCAGTGCAGCTTACTGCTCATATGAGAGCAATGAAATAAAGCAATTCTCTATCACCATATTGAAAGTCCCAAATAATGATAATTTGTTATTGTGGATCTTGGTCGACCTTGTCCAAGTCATCTTGATACAAATCCAATGTCTTGAAACTGTTTCTGCAATTGCAGATGACACTGGGTGTTACATTGAACTCTGTAAACATCTGCAATTGTGGTTGGCCGGTCTCCAATCTACCAACAATTCTTCATCTCATTCAATCATTTGTATGTTCTACTCATTTTACTTCATGTGCTTATAAATTTTACTAACTCTTGTGAGAAACACTGCAAATATTGGGGAGGAGTACAACCACACAAATTTTTGCCACCCTTTGTGCGCTTAAATCCCCTCCACAACAGACCTGTACATGTACATTTACATACTCAATTCTGAACGTGTATTTAACTCATTAGTGATATAATTAGTACTTTAGTTCAATACCTTTATAAAAATAAACAAAATTTGCAGATTCTCTTAATTTTGCTCACAAGTGTATTTAAAAAGCTTTAAACTTGGAATATTTTTAAATTATTATTATTATTATTATTTTTTTTTTTTTTTTTTTAGATATTTGTATTTTTGAGCAAAATGTGTAAGCAGCAAAAAAGGGTTACTTTAACATTTAAGTTAGCTTTTAATCAGTTTTCAAATTTTAAAAGTCTGCTTTTATATTTTGATTTATTACAATGTGTGTTTTTGTTTAATATCGAACTGCTAATAAACTTTAAATGTAAAATAAAAAAAAAGTTCTATGCAAAGAACGGATCATCATTTTTTATTACATCATTTTTTAAATGGTACAATTGTTAAATAAGAAAAATGACCTTGTGTATATTTGTTTTTTGCATTTCGGAGCTCTAAATGGAATTAATGAAATGTTTAAGTATTTGGGAAGAAGGATAAACGCTTTCATGCTGTATTTTATATTATATAAATTTCCTACTAATAAAATCTTATAATTATCATAAAGTAAAAGACAGGGCTTTATAAAGCTTAGAAACACTATCAAAAATTAATTGGATCATCTATTTTATATGATTAATTTGTATTGCATATTTCTCAAGTTATTACACATTCATTATTCAGATTTATTTTTAAAAATGCTAAATTTCTTATATTAGCCAACATTTTATATGAAATTGAATGTCAATTTATTCTTTAGCATTTTGATGCGTTTTTACTTCCACTAAAACAAATGTTGTAAATTTGTAATTATTCTCCTAATTAGTATAATTGGTGTACACGTGAACATGTATTCTTCTGGCCCCAAGTCATGGGATTTTTTCAAAGCAATAGCGATAGCTTATTTCCCTTCCCTTGTCTCTCCTGCTGAATATAAGGGCCTCTACCCTTTCTGGGAAAGATTCAAAACAATATTACAAGAAACTGGGTATCTCCACATTCAAGCCACAAAGCCAGATACTGTAGGTGAGTTTCCATTTTAATTTTAAACCCCAGTACTTACAAATTGTTTCATAATTTTTTATCTTGTTGTATCTATAGTGATTCTTTTTTATAAAATTTTCTTCTGACATTTTTTAAATTTAGCTATACTATATTATTAAAAAATGGGATTTATAGAAGATAAACTAGTGAGAAAGAGGTATTTGTTTTTTCAATCTTGGAGTTAAAGTAGATTTCATTAATTTAATATTCCTTCTTATCGCATATTATAAAGAGAGAAAAAATGACATTCT
Source organism: Nephila pilipes (assembly GCA_019974015.1). Lineage (NCBI taxonomy): Eukaryota > Metazoa > Arthropoda > Arachnida > Araneae > Nephilidae > Nephila > Nephila pilipes. The sequence continues at coordinate 40,253 of BMAW01094788.1, forward strand.
CCCAGGTATTATGTTTATATATAAGGAGAGAGTTAAGTACTTAACATTTATATCAATTTGTAGGTGTAACAACTAATTTGTGGATAAATCATGTGTCCTGTAACTTGAATATTGATATTAGAAAAAGCAAAATGAGAAAATATAGGGAAGCTTTTTGGCTTCCTGTTCATGACTTGGTGAAGGAATGAGTCTTTAGTGAAATAAAAACTATATTCCCTGCATTGAAGAACTAAAAATAATTCAGATTGAGGCAGCAAAATAAAAACAAAACAGATGTTAATGTGTTGAATGCAATGCTGAACTAGAATCATTCAGATTTTGTTGCTGAATGCCACCCTGGCAGAAATTTCAAGATTTATGAGGTGGGGCTATTAAATAATAAGACTGATGCTGTAAAACATTTTATTTTGTTGTCATGCATATTTACTAAAAATCGCCTTCAATAGATACTCCTCTACCCCTACAATGCTCTATACAAATCTCCCATTATTCAAAGCAGTGCTGGAAGTCTTTTGTTGGCTCCTTCAGGACGTGTGTTGCTTTTTCTTTCACAGCTTCAATAACTCAAATTTTGTTCCTTTTAAAGTAGATTTTACCTTAGGAAGTGGCTGTGGTAGCCTAGTGGTCATGGTTTTAGATTCGTGTCCGGTGGTTTTCGTTCTGTCGCTGGTCCGATCCTTGGCAGTTAAAGACCCGCCGTGTAGTCGGAGCTGATGCACGTTAAATCTATTGGGGACCAAGTCCTCCCGTAGATGTGGTGGGGAAGTTAGGAGAGGCGGGTGCTAGTTCAAGTGTCGTCCTCGTCACTTGACCGAGGTTCAAAATTACGAGGTCCATCGCCAATAGCCCTCTTGTTGCTTCTAGTGCAATGTTAATAAAAACTGAACAAAACTTCGCCTTAGGAAACGCATAGAAGCCACATGGCTCAAAATCTGACAAATAAGGTGGATGGTGTAACACTGGGATGCTGTACTTGGCTAGAAACCTCTTGAAAGACAATGTTGAATGAGCAAGGGCATTGTCTTAGTGGAGTAATGTGCCTTACAGATTCTTTAATTTGTAGTTTTCACAATAACACAAATACTGAACAGGTGGTGAAATCGAACAAGATTATTGATTTTTTTCAATATTGCTGTGAGTTTTTGACATGAGAGGGTGACCCGCATAGAATCATTTTCAACAACTTCTTGGCAATCTTGAAAACACTTAAACCACTCAGACACGTGCACATGATAAACATTCTTTACCATACACTTTTCAACCATACAAGTTTCATGTGAAATTTCACAACAATTCTATGTTGGCTTATTTTTCCGGCAAAGCAAAAAAAAAAATTCTAATGCAAACGAAGACTACAAGTGTATGGATTTGAGAGTCACTGCATTCGAAAGAGGAGGCTTCACACTAAACAGCTGACAGTCACTAGCATTTGGTACTTCTGTTGCAGCATCAATCTCTTTATTTAATAGCCACACCTCGCATTAAAAAAATTTCTAATTGTATATTTTTCCATTCTTCAAGTGGAGCAGAAAATAGTGTTTCAATATAATAGTGGTTACCAAGTTGTTAATATCAGCTATCATCTTAGGTTAAACTTAACCATATTTGGAAAAAATGGCTTTTCAAAAAAGTTTCTGATAATATTTGGAACAACTTTGTATACAAGTTCATTTCTTTACTAAAATGCCACCATGCTACTGAAGTTTTATTCAAATGCAATAAAAGCTTTTAAAATACTCTGAAAATATTTATTTAAAAAAAAATAGTAACTTAACTAAGTTTTTACTCTCTATTTTTAAAATATTGTAGAACTGAAAAAGCAAAATATCATCATAGCAGAACAGTTGATAAAGAAAGGAATCTTCAAAATAATGTTGAATGTTGCTGTCATTTGTCTTATCAAAAATGTAATCATTTGTAACTAAAAGGACTGAAAAGAATTGGCTGTAGAAATAGAGGAATGTTTAAAAAATGAATGAAAAAAAATTACTTCAAGCTCATCATGCCTTAATGTACGAGAAATCTCTTTCAAACTCTTTGATCTAATTGATAATTCTTCTGTATAAAACAATGATTTAAGAGTCAAAGATCTTTTAGCTCATATTTGAGGGTCTGATGTTTATAAAATGAATCATTCTTTATGTTAATAATAAATGTTAATGAATCGTTAAGGTCAATAATCTCCAGGGTGATCAAAACTATAGAATTTTTAATTTTAATGTTTATACAAATGTGTAGATGGCTACAGCAGGTTTTATGGATGAAGTCACCTGGTCTCTAACCTTTAACATTGATAGTAATATTAGGAGAGAGAGCACAAGTAAATATAGTGCAATATTTGTTTGTGAATAATCTAAAAATATTTTGATGAAAAGTGAGTCTTCAATAAAACAACTACATTCCCTAGACAAAACTAGAAATATAAATATATATTCAATCACACTTTGTTTACACGCAAGTCTGCATTGCATGTGGATGACTACCTTGATAAGTGGACACTTACGATATCACAAAATCATGACTTCCTATGAAGAGCAGACATTGATACTTTTTTTTTTTTTTTTTTTCATAAATACCTAACTCTTTTTTTTACATGGTTTTATAATAACATGGTTCTCCACAGTACTTTTTTACACGAATTTTTTGTTTTTACTGCCTAATACCACAATGATTCAGTCAATTGATCAGGGTATTATAGCAGCATTTAAAATGTACTACATAAAGCAAATTTTTAAACATATTTTAGATTCAGTGGAAGAAAGAAATTTGACTGTTGTGAAAGCATGGAGAAAGTTTACAATTAGGAATTGTATTACACATGCTTCTTTTGCTATCCAGCAGTTGCGCCGATTGATCTTAAATGCTTGTAGGAAAAAAATTTGCAGCATGTGTGAAAGGTGGAAGTTTCGTTGTACAAAAATCAGCTTTGTGTTCTGAAATTATAACTATCAAATGCAATTGGTGCCAAAGATTTTAACAACATGCAAACGGCTGACATCAAAGAATTGATGCTAGAAAGCCCTTTGGATGAGGACAATTTGATCAAATTTATGGCATTTTAAATGAAGTCAATAATGAGGAAGTTGAAGTTCGCCTATTAACAACTGATTTAATTCACAAGGGCTTGAAATTTGCTAAAAGTATAGAACAATAGTTTCATGCTCATGATCCTGACATAGAGCGTACATTAAAAGTTCAATGTATTCTTTGGTTTTGTGTAGCAGGATATCAAAAATTATATAAGTAACTTGAGAAACCAAAAAAATAACCCCCACACACATAGAAGCTGTTAATAACGAACAAATTTTTTATTTGAATCAAAGCCTACAGTTGTGCTAGACATATCTAGCAGATCTATTGATGATCGTATTTTTGATCCAGGTCTTAATAAACATGCTTGCTTGTTATCAGGTAGTGACGAATAGTTGTTACTTAGTAGTTTTATTCCTAATTTGAATTTTTATAGTTTGTATGTACCTATAGATTGAATTTTGACTGTATACTATTTGTTTTTAACAAAGAATTGCTTTTGTTTTATAAATAATCTTGCATGATTTTGTAAAGTTGTGGAGGATATTCCCAAATTTACCATGCGTCTCATGTATTTTTTACATGAATTTTTTTTGCACGATTTTCTGAGGAACATATCTACTGTGTAAAAAAAAAAAGTTGGGTGTTTTTATATGTCAGTGTATGTCACACTCCACACTCTTCAAATCTGCTCAGTCAGCCATTCACGTGTTTCAAAATAGTGAGGATAATCCCTACTAGACTTCCTATATGCAGCTAAAATACGTAAAGATTCCTCTATCCAATACCATGGGATCAAAAGATATCCTTGCATATAAATTCCAAGCAGTTGAAAATTTCGCTCTCTTCCACTTTGGCCACTAGACATCTTGCTTACTTGCTTAGATTTGTATTATGTAACTCACAGAATCGAGGGGACATAAATTGCGCTAAGTCCACTACTATCACAATGTAATTGCCTCTCTCTCTCTTGTAAGATTAATAAACTTCGAATTCAGGATTTTCAAGTTTCTTCACTGTGCTCGAACAGTTTATGATGATAAAGAAGTCAAGATAATAGTGAAGTCGAAGCTCAGCTATTAACAACTAATTTAGTTCGCAAGGGCTTGAAATTTGCTACATGTATGGAACATTTTCTTACTCATGATCCTGACATAGAGCATGCTGCATTAAAATTTCAATGTTATCTTTAAGTTTTGTGTAGCAGGATATCAAGAATTATTTAAGCAACTTGGGAAACCAAAATTATAGCTGCTAATAGCAAACTTTTGTAACCACAAAAGAAGCCCATCACTGGCCGTTAATAACGAAAGAAATTCTTTGCTTGAATCAAAGCCAATAGTTGTGCTAGACATATTTGACACATCAACTGATGATAGCATTTTTAACCTAGTTCATAACAAACTTGCATGCTTGTTATCAAGTAGTGATAAATAGTTGTTAGTAGTTTTATTCCTAATTTCATTTTGAATTTTTATTTGTTGTATGTACCTATAGACTAAATTTTCACTTTGCACTAATTTTAATTTTTTTTTTTTTTGTAGAAAAAGGAATTGTTTTTGTCTCAATAATGAAATCCATGTTACATATTTATACTTTTTTTGCACTGTTTTTGGGGAAAATTTGTATAGCTTTTTCATCTTGCATAATTTTTTTAAGTTGTGGAATATATTCCCAAATTTACCATAAATCGCTTGTATTTTTTTACATGGTTTTCTGAGGAACATATCTACCGTGTAAATAAAAAAAAAGTTCGGTAGATTTGAAAATCCATTTCTCAGAAGCATGAATTTTTTTTCAGATATTTTTTTCATGATATTGCAGTTGGTGAAATTACCTTATGTTCAATCATTTTGTATTGATCAAATTTTAAGAATTATAAAGATTACATGGTTTTCTTGAAGTGTGGTCAACAATTGATAATGATCAGTTGGTAGTAGATACGAGAACAGAGGAAGATGTACTACAATAGACTCCAGTTGCACATTTTGGGTTCCTTGAAACAACAAAACTTATTTCTGTCATGTAAGAGATTGAGAAGAAACAAAATGTGTGTAAAAAAATCATTTACTAAGAATTGGTTAGTAAAACAAACTCATTTTTTATAAAGATTTTAAGTGTTTTTTTTATTATTAAATAGTTTTTGTAACAGGCAATTGACTTACATATTGTAAAAATAGTGTACATGACCAAAAAAGAATTTTCTCAAATTTACCATGTTACCGTGGTCAGACTGTACAAGTTTGTGTATAAATATGTGTAATTTTCTATAACCTATGACTATCAATGGTTTAAAATGAGTTTATATATATAGAGAGAGAGAATATTTCATTTGGAAAGAGTTTTGTATAGTCACAAGTAATTTGATTACATCCTTGATGTTTCAATGAAGACTTACTGTAATAAAGAATACTTTGTTTTACTCCATCTTTTATTACATTTTAAAGTATCTAAATGACTAGTGATGATTAGACATTGTAATTATAATGGAACCATTATTTCAAAGTATTATAAATTAGCAGTTCATTGTAACATGAATAAGTTAATAGTGGGAAATGGATAAATTCAGTTCTGTAACAAAATGTTTATCAATAATCTGTTTAATATCCTTTTTTTCTAAATATTTATGGAACCTGTGTAATATAGTTCAATAATTTTTTTCAAATTGGCTTGAAAATTTAGGAAGTCATATACTTGATTTTGAAAATAAATTTCATATATTGTTAAAATTATGTGCTTATAATTTTATTTATTTTCAAAAGATGTCACATTTTCATTTTAAATCTGTAATTTGGCATAAATTGATTTTTGGTGTTAACATTTATTCATACAATATTAGATTTAATGTTGAAAAACCTTGGGATTTGCACAAAGTGCAGCTTAAGTAGCTTTTGAGTATTGAAGTTGTAACACCCGCCCGACTCGGGCGTCCTCTTGTGCCATCACTAAATTCAAATATTAAATACTACGACACAAATAATTACAAAACCACCAAAACAACTTTGACAATTTATTAGTATATATTTACTATGACACAGATGACTACGCTCTCCAGGGTAAGCTTTCTAACCCCTTAATTCAACTCACCAATAATAATCTAACAGACTCTTACCAATAGTCTTTCCTCGACTGCAACTCAGATTCTGGAACAACTGCTGAAAACACTAGGCCAAATTTTTCTCGAGTAATCCTTACTCGAACCTTCAACAATAGACTTTAATTCCTCCTTTCTCTTATCTAGCACTTCGGCTTCACCTCATCTCACCTACAACGCCTCTCTGATCCTCCTTCAGATGTAGTTTATATATTAACACTTCACTTCATTCCTAACTGCTTTACATTCTAACTTTATGTATCACATTTCATTTTTGGTTAGGCAAAGGTTGTTTAGTGAAAGCAATCAATCTCAATTAAAAGTCCCCAAGGTTAGTGAAGAGAAACCGCGAATAGCCCAATGTCACAAAGTTAGTCTTGTATTAAGCTATCTGTTAAAAAAAATTTTTTTAACATAACAAATTAAAAATTAAACACATAAAATCGGTTTTATTTTAGGAAGCGGTTTAGCAGATAGCCCTGTAGGATTGGCTGCATACATTCTCGAAAAGTTCTCAACTTGGACTGATATGAAAAATCGTGAATCAGATAAAGGCAACTTAATTGAAAAATTCACTCTTGATGAACTTCTAACTAATGTCATGATCTATTGGGTTAATAACAACATTACATCTTCTGTCAGATTCTACAAAGAAAATATAGGAAATCGAGCTCATGAGAAGTGAGTATTGCTAAAATATTTTTTTGTAATCCGCCATTTTTTTTTTTTTTTTTTTTTTTTATAAAAAATACAATTAAAATGAAAACCCAGTTTTTATTTTTTTGCCGTAATTTGTGTATTCAGGAATACATTTGATTTAGGCATGGTTTGAAAACTGAAGTGCAGAATAGAATTTCATATACTTTATAATCATTATGTTAATTTTTTTAAAAAGACTTTGCAATTTTATTCTGTCACAATGAATCGTGAAAAAAAAAAATGGAAGCATTTTTAATGAAAAATATTAACCACAGTTGAGTTATTTGTGATTGAGGTTCCATGAAAAATTTTAATATTCACTTTATATAGTCTAATTAGTTTTCCTATATGTCTTTGTTACATTCTTGTCACAATTATACATTCGGCACTATAAAATTCTATATATTAACATTATTGGGAAAAAATGTAATGTTGCCTGATGATAAAATTTTCTTCGACTTTATATGTTGCTAATTTTAAAACTCTGAGCTCTGTGGAAAACCTTCAGCTTTTTGAGTGAATCAGCATTTGTCAGAGAAAGTCTTTCAATATTATTTGAATGCTTCTCTTTCCAAAAAAGTAGTTTATGTATCTGTAAACCCAGTGAAAACCTTAGAAAATCATAGGTTTCTATTTTGCTGTTTTGCAAGTGCTCATGTTAAAGATATGCGGTGCCTTTAAGTTAATATATTGCAATTTAATATTTATGATTTAAATATCTGTAATTGACATTATATATATATATATATATATATATATATACACTACTGCACCAGAATTATATTAATTTTTGGCAGAATCTTCCAGCACATTGAATAAATTGCAGCAAATTATTTAGCAAAAGGAATATTTACAGGTTCTTAATCACTGCAGGGTCCTCAGCCTAATTCAAATATGAGACAGTCACAGTTAATCTATTAGACTATAACTAGTACTGGTTCTGATCAAAATTGAATTTTTGCTGGGGAAAAAAAAAAAAACTTTTCATTTTCTTTAAATGTATTTTTGTTAGTTTTTATTTGTCATTCAACTGATATTGGATAATTGTTAGACTCAATAAATTATAAATATATATTCAAATGTTAACAGAACTTAGTGGTAATGATTACAGATTCTTGGCTGGTGTTGTTTATATCAAATCACAGGTTTGAACATTGATACCACTAAAGACCTGCTATGTAGTGGGGCTGATGCATGTTTAATTTATTTGAGGTCTCAAATATTCCCTTTGGTAGGGTGTGGAAGTTTGGGAAGGGAGTACCAGCTCAGGTGTCATCCCCAGCACACCTTTTAATGCCAACCAAGGTCCAAAATTGCAAGGTTCATCTCTAATAGCCCTCGTGTTGCTTCTCAGTGCAATGTTAATTAACAATCACAATTAAATGTTATTAGAAAAGATACTTAAATACTTTCCATGAGCATACTAATATAAATTTATGAATGGAAGGCTCATTAATTTTTCTTATTGTATATGAAATTAGTAAAAAAAAAATAATTAAAATTTTTATGCATAGTAGTAAGAATTTCGCAGAGTAAGGTACAATTGTAAATATAGTTTTAAAATTTTTAATGTTGTTTTATTAGACTAAAGATTAATTAGCACAGTCCAATTGGATTAAAAAATAGTTTATTTTTCCAGCATAAAACATTTCTTATTTTTGTGCTAATGTATCTCTTTGAATCTCATAAATAAATTAAAGCTTCATTTTTAGGTTAAAGATAACATTATACAACTTTCCAATTCTAAAATATCTCCTTATGCCTCTTGAGAACTTATTGATTGTTTATTGACACCACACTTAGAAGCAACAGGGGAGCTATTGACAAAGAATCTTGTCAATTTGAACCTTGATCTAAGTAATAAGGACAACATCTGAGGTGGCACCTCCTTCTCCAAATTTCCACACCATCCCAGGGGAGAATTTGGAGCCTTGACTAATAAACATGCATTAGCACCCTACATGCTATATCTAAGGTGATATCAGGGCTCGAACCCACAACATCCTTGCAACACACCATGGCTCTGAGGCTATTGCTGCTGTGTAAGAGCTACTGAAGAATTTGTGTTTAATTATTTCTATTTCAGAATGTCTTTGACTGTCCCATGTGGTTTTGCTTTGTTCCCCAATGAGCTAGTGGCTCTCCCACGTTGTCTCATGGAGAGGTCAATCACACAATTGTTATCATACACTGTCATGCCGCGAGGAGGTCACTTTGCTGCCTTTGAGGAACCACAACTGCTGGCTGATGACATTTGGAACTTTGTTTCTCTTGTCCAAAAGATGAAGTGAAGTGTTTTTATTTTTAAAAAAGTGATTTAAAGAGCTTTATTTTTAAATTGATATTTTTCTATTTGTGATCAAAATGTCAACTATCATTGCTTGCTATGGTCTTATAGCAATATTAAAATGTTGTATTATACTATATTTTAAAGATGAAAATATATTATGTATATTTCAAACATAATGTGTTATTTTCTATAATATTTAAAATCTAATCATAACTCTGCTAGGCTTACATAATTGTTTGGCCTAACATATGTGAAAAATGAATGTTTTAATCAAGAAAGAAGTTTATGTATTTGAATGTTAAAATTATTAGGTTATGTATAATTTGTAAACAAATCTGTGTTATTTTTGGAAGTTTTTTCAATGAGCTTGGTCAAAAAATGCTATCAGGAACTTTTCCTACATTTTAACTTTATAGTGAAGTTTCATAATTTTCAAATATCCATTGTTTGTATTCATAGGTGTATGAAAATTGCTGAAGGTATAAACTTATGTAAAAAAAAAAAAAAAAGTTAACAGTGAAATCACAATTTTTATTGCAATTAAAATGATGTATTAGTTTTTTTTTACTCATTGAAGTATTTGTGTATATTCAGTATATTGTTCAATGAATAACTAATTGTAATAATTTGAATGCTCCAAACTTAATAATTTCATAAAGTTGTGCAGAAAGATTATTCCTAAACATCCAATATTTATGTTTTTTGCACATTGTGAAGATATTTTGATGTATTAAATTATGTTGGGACAAAAAAAAAAGAATCAATGGAAAAAATATTGCAATCATCAGTTAAAAAACCCCCCCCCCCCAGTTTGATTATAATCAAAAGCATGTATTTATTTTACAAAAAATAAATAAGCAGAAAAATTGCATCTTAATTTGTACTTTAATAGATAGCTTTTACATTTCTGGAAAAGATATTAGGTCTCCAATAGGAAAAGAAATCAAGAAGGGTCTTTGTTTTTTTTCCGTTATTTTTAATTTTAAAAGTCGTTCCTCTTAATTTATCTATTACTATTTACTAAAAAATTTTTAGATTTTATTTTTACTTTTTAAAATAGAATAAAATTAATTTTTGGAATAAATAATAATGCCAATTAACAATTATCAGCTTACTGGAATTGATTAGTTTTTGCACTGTAAACAAATTTATTTAAGGAAAATCACAGTAATAAGAAAAAAGATTACTGTGATTTTAATTTAAAGATAACCAGTATTCTCATTGGATTTTATTATTCTTTATTATGAAAACAAATTATGCATTTAATTTTTTTACTGTAAAATTGTTAATTATATGACTAAAAATTGGCTATTTTACATGTTATAAATTTTATTTTAAGGTCTGTTTAACCATATGTAATACTCTAGAATCTAAATGTTACTTGCGGAAAAACGGAAAAAGTTGGAAATCTCTGATCTAGAACTCAAACCAAGAATCTAAAGAATTTTTGGTAAAAAGAGTAAAACTTAAGGGTGTTCAATATTTTTGGCCACATCAGCATGTTTTTGGAAGTGCAACTGGTTGTGTCATTTCTCTCTGCTTAAAGAGAACTAAAGTTTGATATTAATAAATCAATTCACTTCAGTTGCATGATAAATAACTGAAATGAAATTTTATTGTGTATATATTTTTCAGTGTAGAATTTCTTCCATTATCATAAAATATTAATGAATAGGAATATTTAAAGGGACTTCATAACAAAAAACATACAGATATTTCTCTTTTAGAAAAACTTCAATCAACTTGTTAATCATTTTTCATTTATATTCACCTCTCTATATTGGTTTTATAATCATATTCTAAGATTTATCAAGTTATTGTTGGGTGGAAGGTGGACGGATATTGGTTTTAAATCATATTTTAAATTTGGCTATTTAAAGAGAAAAAAAAAGAGATTAAAAAACAAATCCAACACACGAGTTTTCAATACATTCAATTTTACTCCATCATATGGCCTTTCAATACATTTAATTTAACAACAGTCTTATCACAAGACATAAAATCAATAATATGAACAACAAAAAATAATTTTATTTACAAAAGTAAAAAATTAGTCTATCTGAAAAACTGTTGATTAATTTTTTGCACTAATAACAGTCCATCATACATTCATCATGGCACATATAGGTTATTCTTATTAAGACATTTCAATCTCTTGTCTCATAAAATATATAAACAAGTAAATATATAGATATATACAAAGATTACATTTGCAAATCTTTAAAAATAAACATCCAATTTATTACTTTTAGCAAGAATAAAAGCTTTATTTTACCGCCTGAAGATGTGATGCATAAGTAAATTAATGTTAACTAATTTTGTAATTTAATAAAGGGGATTTGTGAAAGAGCTTACTCATAAAACAAAATTACATTTACTATCCAAAGATAATTCAGATTTCAAAAGGTAGTTTTTTAGCATTTATACCTCTGATTTAGCATTTTCAAGCCTTCAAATGATTTAGTTTTTTTTAATAAATGATAAAACTAAAATATTTTAATCTAGATATATATATATACTTCCCCAATTAGTTTTATATGCTTGTAACTGGATTGCTATTTGACACATTTCATGTACATAAAAAGATGCTCAGTACACTAGGTTATCAGGTATGTAAATATATACGAAACCAGATTTTGCCCATAGATTGTGTTAGGTGTTAATTAGTTACTGCCTAACCACGTCATTGGCGTATTTTCTTGTTTTGACATCAGATAAATTTTTTTCAGCCTGCAACAATAAAAGGTTCATACAACATCACAGTTTTTAATAACGTTGAACATGTCGATTTTTATGTCTGGAAATTACGATTTGCGGACAGCATTAATTTTGTTACCATTTGAAGAAAACTGTTGCAGAATCGCAACACTTTCGATGAGCATCGAGAGCTTGTCGAAACTTATAGTGAGGATGCGCTTGGTGTTTTGAGTGGTTTAAAGACCAATGTGGTGACCGGGAATGACAGAATAGTCCCACTGTAGCTCATGCATGTCGTAAGAGGCGACTAAATGGATACCCAGCTTCTGGGGGTATAGCCGGGCTCAGTGCCCCAAGACATATCAAGGTACCTCAGGGACTTGCCTTCTTCAAGTAAGTACGGGTATCATGACACCGATGCACCTTAGTGATATTTTTCTTTCCCATGAGGTTTCCTGTCTTAGGTAAACACGGGTGACGCACTCCCGGGATACCCTAGCTATCCTTCTCTATTTTCGACTCTCCTTGTGAACCACTTTTTTTCAGCTTCATGTCTAGACCACAATTTAATTTTTGTTTGGCGCAGCACAGCCATATCTGGCTCTTGCGCCAATAAACTTTACATTCACTCACTTGAGTGGTTTAAAAAATTCGTAAGTGGCGATTTTGAAAAACGTGGATGACCATCGAAAAAGTTTGAAAACGGCGAATTGCAAGCATTGTTGGATGAGGAGGAGGATCAAACGCAACAATTCGCTGATCAATTAAGTGTGACACGAGAAGACGTCTCCATACGCTTGAAAACCATAAGAAAGGTCCCGAAGATGGGGGGAATAGGTTCCATATGAATTGAATAAAAAATAGCAGGAAAAGCAACTTGCGAAATATTGCTGCCAGGTACAAAAAAAATCATTTCTCACTATCAAATTGTAACTAGCGATGAAAAAGGGTATATTCCGAGATTCCCAAGCGTAAGAGATCATTAGCAACTCCAGGCGAATCATCGACTGCAATGCCAAATCACTATGGACGGATGATAATGCTTTATGTTTAGTGGGATCAGAAGGGTGATACCGAATGCTACCAACTACAAATTATCGATTTTAATCAAGCTTTTAAAAAAAAAATGAACAGAATACTAAAAAAGGCAACACAAAGTGGTCGTGCTTTATGATAATGTACCATTACACATATCAAAACCGGTCAAGGAAGCGATAAATTGGAAAATTCACCTACGGTTTACTCATCAGATTTGGCTTCATCCGATTTTCACTTATTTGCATCAATGGGACATGTACATACTGAGCAGCGCTTTACATCTTACGAAACGGGCTCGATTATTGGTTTGCTTAAAAAGAGAAACAATATTTTTGACTTGGTATCTACAAATTGTCGGGGAAATGTATAGCTAGTGGCGGGCAATACTTCAATTTTTTTTTATATACAATAAACGTGTATTTTCTGTATAAAAACTCCGGTTTCATATTTACATACCTGGTATACAAAGCAAAAATGGACATTTAGATAAATTTCTCTGTACATTTTCAGAAAGTGGCCTATTATTAAAATTTTCTTTTTAAAAAATGCATTTTTGCTATGTATATTTTTTATTGTATAAGGTCCGTAATCTTTGAAATTGTGTTAAATGATATACCACCAAACCTGACGTTTTCTATGAAATGGCAAGGAGTAGAAAATTTAACATTTTCTATCACACAAACTTTGTTCAATATGTTTAGTCTTACAGTGTAGTAGTAGAAGTTCAAAAAACTTCATACAAAAATGTTTCAAATCATAGGCAATGAAAACATGTTATAGCATTATATTAACTTCAAAACTTGAACCGGGAAACTCGTATTAATAAAAGCAACAAATACATTTAAGTAACAAAATAGTCTTATAACCAACAAAATATACAATGATAATTTTAAAGAAAAGTCAAGATATTTTATATCAAATTTATAATGAAGGAATCGCAATGATATTAAAATAGAAACTCTCGTAAAATTACGTTTGTACACACCAAAATTTAGCTAAATGGGTTTTTCTATTTATTATGAAGAAATTTTACTACATGGTAAAAGAAAAATTATGTAATTGATGCATCCCTCTCTAAAAAGTTTATAAACAGTGTTCTGGAGTCTCCATATTATAGAAGGAATATATAAAACTGTCGAAACTTATTCAATTTTGGAAGAAAAATTATATATGTAACTCAATTTAATTCATGTTTCCATATTTTCATAAAAATACGATCGCTTTTAATTTATTTTGTAATCGCATTCTTTAAGAAGAATGAGACAAGTTTGTGATCTGAAATAAAATATACTAAGACAGGAAAAGCTAATTTAGAAATTTCCATGTAACATATAAATTGTAGCAAGCATACAACATAAATATATAAAAATAAACTTTTCCTGTTCAAGGGTGTTTTTTTTCGGAGGGAGATTACTGCTTTAATAAATTAAAGATAATTTAAGTTTCGAAAATGATTGAAGGTATTATTGATTTCAAAACTGTATATATTTACGAAAAAAATCCCGATGTAGAAGTGAATTAATTTGTTCAAATAAAAAACTTGACGTAACTATAATTGTTTAATTTAAGAAGTATTATAGTACTTTCCATTAAGGAACACCCACCAAACTAGACATTTTGTCCCTTAATAAGAGATAAATACTAGTACATATACTATTCAAAGGGACCAGGATCAAACAAAATTGTCCCTTGTTAGAAATATATTCTCTTATAAGATGGTGGGAATGTGTGATTAATTATAATGAGCTGTTAAATGACTGCTTCTTTTAACTATTTCTGTAAGCTTTGTAACATGAATGTTATTTGAATTTTGAGAAATTTATAAATATGTAATAGAACCATGTCTATTTAAACAGTTTTACTCTGTATAATTAGTATTAGTTACAGTCATCACCTAAGTTTAGATACATCATCACCTAATTATAAATTAAACATGTTAACTAAAATATTAGAGATATTTTAATCAGATTTCTACATCAGAAAATTAGAACCGAGTATTGGTGCGAATGTGGTATTCAAAAGAATTTCGTTTAGTATTTGAAAGTGCGACTCATTACTAAAGGGGGGGGAGGTACTTTTTTTTCATTAATGTCTCATTTTATTATCCCTCAAATTAATTTTTCTATAAAATCACATCCAAATGAACAAGAAATATATAGCAAAGTCAATAAAGGAATGTTTATGTTAAGGAAAATTTCAAAACAATTATATATATCTGTACAGCAGTTTTATTCACCACACAAAAACGAAACTTTACTGTTCTTATACGATCAAGGAAATACTAATTAGACAATTAGTCTATCCTCTGGATATTTAGACTAGTTTCCGCATGTCCACTTAAGGCTGCTTTCGCGTAAAATGTCAAAGAGTCTGAACCAAAATCGGAACTCATATTCAGGAAGAAAAATATCCCAACTTTCATGGAAATTAGTGACGTTTTGTATCTTATACAATTGCTTCTTATGCTACACTTTTAAAATTTGAAAACATTCCATAAATACCAGTTTTTTCCCCATTTAATGTGTAAAGTGAAAAGCCTATTTAGCGATGCCGTATGAGAGGCGAGATATAGAACATATTTTATAAATAAAAAAATATTGATTGATTTAGACAGAACTGAATAGTATTCATGATGGTCAAAACAAAATAGCGTTTTCTCAGCTTTTTAAAAACGTGACGTAAGAGCAAAGAGATTACTGGAAATTGGGAAAGACGTAACTGGGAGTGAGGAGCATATGCAGACAGTTTAGAGATCAGTCAAAGTCTACACAAAATGGTTTTGACGATAAAGCAATATATGTTCATTTTTTAGTGTTATGCGAAGCTTAATTTGTGGGTTGGCAAAAAAAATTCCATCAAAACGTGCCATTTGGGGATCAACTCACAAAACGACTGGAAGGATATTTTCAGCAAAATGAAGCAACAGCACATCGCACGTTTGCAACTTTGAGACGAGTTCATGAGGTGTTCGGTAAGGAGAGGGCAGTCGACAGAAGTAGTAATATCTCATGGCCACCAAGATCCCCTGATCTCTGCATGTGAGGCAAACAATCGCCACACATTGAAAGAGATGTAACAGAACATCGAAAACGCTACTGCTGCCATACCTCAGGCAGAACTACTATTCGTATCTCACAATGGAGCATATAACAGCCATTTCCAACATCTTTAATTAAGGGAAAGTTCTCTGCTATTCAGTAAATAAAGGTAAATTTTAGTGTCAGAATCTTTTAAAAATTCCAGACCAGTTTTTATTTTGGCCTCCCGTGCGTTAAAGCATATTATTTTCCATAGGATAGCGAGTTTGGAATATATAATACTATTGTCGAAGCATTTTTTAATGTCAAATAGTATTCCGAATAAAAGTCCTTTTCTTTACATTACGCGAAGACAGATTTAAGAGTTTCTTTGTATTGTTTTCCCGATCCACTCGACAAATTTGAGGACATCGCTGTAGATACCAAACTTTCCCTTCTCTCCACATCCGTCTCCGAAACTGGTGATGCCGTAGAGAGTCCAGCGCCCATTCCGCTGTACCAGGAGGGGTCCTCCGCTGTCTCCTGCACAAGAATCCACTCGACCTTGGTCGTAGCCGGCGCACAACATCCCATCAGACAGGAAATAGGATTCGTAACTCTTTCGGCACTTTTCGGGATCAGCGATTGGAATTTCTGCTTGGTAGAGATGATCCGTGCCATAGATAGCAGTGCTCTTCTGTTTGCCTACAAGATAAGAAACATGAATGTATTAAAAAATAAAGTCTTAAAGCTTTATTTAATTTTAATATTCTTGAATAATTTATCAGGCTCATCTCGTACTAAAGTTACATGATGAGAGATCGGAGAAAGCATTTTAAAATCAGAATCAAACAGGAAGTCACGTGACAAATACAATTACGTGAATTCTCAATTATATAGCCACTTCTAAATTCAAAAGAATTTTTCAGTTGAAGAAGGAATCTCATTAAAGCGGAATTTCACAGTACACAAATTTAATTTACTTGCAGTTTAACGCAACTTTTGAGAGAGAGAGAGAAAATTACTTATTTACCATTATAAAACCTAGAAAGAGGGGCTATTATATCAAATATATTCCGAGAGAGTAAATTATTTATTAACTATTATACCCAGAAAGAATCCCCACTTCAACAAGGACTTGGATCGTTCTTTAATCATTTACGGATTCTGAGATGGTATTCCACAACAACGAGGCGGAATGTTGATGTTGTAGTTTCAGGAATACCTGGGACGAAAAGCATCCCTCTAACCCGTATCAGGGTAAATGCGATAAAAGTAAGGAAACTGGATCAAAACTGGCGGTAAGTCAGGTTCTGAGTAGCTACTGGGCTGCCATTGGCTGCTGCGGTAGATGACAAAGGTGGTTCCTGATGACCTAGTCAGAGGCTTTGAAATGGAACTTGAGATGATACCAGAGGAAGCTTAGTTAATGGTGAAGTGGCTTTATTGGCTGCCTAGAAAATGGCTTATTGAGAAAAGTGCCGTGGGAGGAGCTTGTGAGCAGCCGGCATCGGCATAGAAAACTTGCTGTGGGTAAGTTAGCGCTATGATGAGGAAGTATTTCCTTATAAGCTGTACACATTTGACCGTTAAGTTATGCTTGGAAAAAAGATGAAAGAAAAAAAAAAAGTTTTTTAAAAACAGACATTAGTTGGGAGGGAAATGAACAAAACATTTTGTTTAAATAATCAAGGTGGTTCTTGGGTGTCACATGAAGGGAATGAAGCCTTTGCAGTAATTTAAACTCTGCTGTACTCACCCCATCCAATGATAACGGCCAGTGTATTTGGTTCCAGAGGAGCGTCGTTGATCTGCGGCAGACACGCAGCTCGGGTGTAGTTGTCGAACTCAAAAGGTTTCTTTAACCGCAGAAGAGCAACGTCGTTGTGTACTGTGCTCTCATCGTAATCGGGATGGTCGAATGTCTCGGCTACAGTTGTCTCCTGCTCCGTACCCTCCACTAGCATCAAATTGTGCTCACCAGAGCGCACAATAAGTTTATTGCGCAAACAGTGGGCAGCAGTCACAGCCCATTCTGGAGAAATCAATGTGGCCCCACAAAAAGGCACTCGATGCTTAGTGAGAAGAGCCAGCTACAATAAAGGAAAGGCAAATCAGTACACATTTCTCGCCCATCACTTTTCACTACAATAGATGCTTTTGAAATAACATAACAGAATAATATAATTAAAAATGAGCAATCAAAGCAACTTATTTCCACTCGCAAAAAAAGGAAGGGGGGGGGGGGAACCACCCTTACTTAAAGTCACTCACATATTCAACCGAGATCAAGTATAAATTATCGCTGAAAATGACGGATTTAAGCATTCAAAATGTGACACTGTCTAGAAAAGCATTTTTGTATAGATTTTTTTTATTTGAAAACAAAAAAACATTGGGGTTTAGATTTTTTTCAAACCCTTTCACTACCGGAGGGGGGAAAAAAGTGCTTCTCTGAGCCCGCTGCTTCTTACCGCGGAGTGTCATGCTGTGCCCAGACGGTCTTAGAAAACCTAATTCGTGAAAAAAATTCCTTTAAAATCGGCTATTTATTAAAATATTTTGGTATTTACATATATTATTTAAAATGCATTAAACTTAATATATACAAAAGAGGAAAAAAAAGATTTAATCGATAATTGAATGTTTTATATATAAAATTACATAAAAAAAATCATACTTTTAAGAAAATGCAAAATATATTTACATGTGTTACATAAATTTCATGGTGCAATGATGTACCATTATATGGAACATATAGATATAATAGATAAATCTTATTTTGCTGTATGGTATATTTATAAAAAGAAATTCAATGCATAGTACAACGTCACATGTCTTACACACATATTTTGACGCTTCACGCAAGATTTTGAGCAAAGGGCACATCTTAGCCCCCCCCCTTTTTTTTTACTTTAATGTCTATGTACAGATTTGGATTATTTTCGCTAACATTACTGTCAGATTCATTTATTATTTCGCAAATCTCAGTATCAGATAAATACTTTCTTTTCGTCATGAATGTCGCTACAAATAAAAACCGACCGAATGAAACTAACAGCTGAGAACATCTGCTACCAAAAGCCCCAACCCCCATAAAGGGCCATAAATTCTCCTTCGAACTTCTAAGAAGCAAGCAAGAAGGAAAAAAGCAAGTGCACCCTTCAAATCATGTCATTACATTTAAAGAGCCACGCCGCAGCACGTGCTTTTAACAATTACACCCCCCCCCCCCGTCCTGGTAGCCAAAAGTGAAATACAAGCCCATATCACCAAGGTCAACACTCCAAATAACTTATCTATATAGATTTCGCAGTATTGTAACGCCATATAGTAACAATAAAAAAATCATATAAAACGTTCTCATCAAGCGTATCTCTATTGATATGTTGGGCCGTAGAAGACACTCACGGAGCGTATCACCCGTGATACGCTGGGCACAGGAGAGCCAACACGAGCGTATCGCCTGTGATACGCTGGGAGCGAACCGGTTAAAGAAATTCTCAATTAAGGAATTTTTGTTAAAGAAATCTCTATAACTATGTATTTTTCTGATAAGAATGGGGGGAAAAAATTCAACCAATGTGTAACAAATATTTTCCCGCTTTAAAAAAATTACAAAAAAGAAAGGAAAAAAAAGAGTGTTGTTCCCGTATTTCGGATCATAAGCCGTACTTTTCCTTTTTTTTTTTTTTTTTTTTAATTATATATTTTCACAAAGACTCGTTTTTTAAAATCTAGAATCAGAAAGAAAATTACCTGCCATGGCCAACTTCCCTTGGGAGCCTCTCGTCCTCCAACGACTCTTAATTTGCCCGAGAGATTGGCCAGTGGAGACATCCCACAAGAAACAGTATGCAGTGAATTGTGTCTAGATAATCCTGCAATGGATATATATATAAAAGCACACTCACACACACACATATATATATAGACTTTTTGTGTCATAAAACCTCTATTGTTTAAATTCTATGCGATTTATGTTTATTAGTTCAGGAAATAATGAGTTAAAACTTACGATCGAAAATCGCGGAGCTTTAAGAGGCTGTATTCTAAGTTCTAAATCTAAATTATTGATCCGTTTATCAAACGTAAAAAAATTGAGGAAAACAAGAATCGTTTGCGGGTAGTTATCTAGAATGTAACCATCTAACGATTTCCATTGAATATACCTCTGGTACTAATGAAACTGAATTTTAGAAATTTTGAACACAGTATATTTTGTTCATCCTTAATAGGAAAATTCTCTGTTTTAGGAGTTAACTAATTTTATTAATTTTTAATTTCTTATAATATTTTAATTCTCTTCAAAATATTTTATTCAGTTGTGAGGAGAATTATTAAAGTTATTATGGGCAGTCCATTTTTTAATGACTGTTCATTTAAATGTAGTTTTTCAAATGGCGAGATTTCATGGAACCGAATCTCGAACTGATGACTTTGCGAACTCTAGACTACAATTTTAACCAACCAAGGCATCGCGTATTTGAAACGCTTTATGGGGTGTGTATTTTTTTAAAATCGAAGAATTAATTCTTTGGACTAATTGTTGGCATTGCAAGCGTCTTAAAACACTTTTTATACATTGATGGTGTCTCGATTTCAATATTTCGCCTTTGCCTATTTAATAAAACGAGGTGGAGAATAGAATCTCACCAGACTTTGTCCTTTGTTCCTTTCCCTGCAAAAGCTTTTGACAGATTGATCCCTTGAAATAGCAGAGGGCAGTCTCCTGCACTGTCTTCTTCCCGCACACATCTGCCATGATACATGACTTGTTTCGACGCGTGACACATTCCTTCGAGCACGGACTCCACTCGCTCCATTCAGAATAAGGGGAGGGATGCAACACGTGGAAAAGAAATCGAAAATCTCTATCCCGTGTTTCGTTTTGTTTCCGTTCTGCTTCTTGCAGGGAATTATTGATTGCCACCTGAAATTTGAGAAATGTTTGAATGTTATACCAATGACGATTAAAGCGAATGAATAAAAGTTCTTAGAAAAAGAATTTGTTTCTTGTTTATAGCTAATTTATCCTTAATTAATGATTCTGTAATAAAAGGAAATAATTCTCCTTTTTAGAATACAATAGAACAATTAAAGCGATGATTCCAAAGACTTCAAAAACATACCATTAAACATAAAAACGAGAAACGTATACTTAATATAATCACTTTTGAACTGCAGCCATGTGTATTCGTGATAGTTGAGTGGTCTCTCGGCATGAAGCTCAAAGTTGACAAAGTAAAGTGTTCGAGTCCTGATTCCACTGAAGACATATTGTGTAAAGGAACTGAACGATTGAGTGAAATTAAGAAAGTGCAAGAGCAAAATTTGGCTAAGCGGCACCAAACCATGTGAAGAAACGATATGTGGAAGAAAAAGGGGAAAATGGCTGACAAAAAAAGTCTTCATTTATAGATTATTAACGTCACACTTAAAAGTAATACGAAAGCTATTAGCGTGGACCTCGTATTTTGAAATCTCGATCAAGTTACGAGGATGACATTAGAGGTGAAATTTCCCTCTCCAAATTTTCACACCATGCCAAAGGGACATGGAGCCTCTACATATTTAACGTGCATTAACCCTACTACTCGACAGGTCTTTACAAAGCAGCTCGGAGACGTGAAAGAACTCTCTGATCCCTGATTGGTTAGCGAGGTTTCTGTGGGTATGACAATAATCAATTGAAATTTTGTAAATAAGGGTAAGTACATATCTCATAGGCAGTTGATCAATAGATTTTCCTACTTTGCACTCGTAAAGATACAGCAATCGATCACGGATATTGGTGATATTCAAATATATTTACTATCTCTTCAAATAATAATAAATCATATCTTAATTTAATTAATAATATATTACTTTATAACAGAAGCATGTCGAACTCGCGTCGCGCGCAGGGCCCGAAACCTACGATTCAGCATGAGGCTCAAAAAATTCTCTTACCAGCCCACCAACATAACACCGTCTAACAAAATTTTACAATAAATACAGTAGCTTACTTTTTATATAATTTCTAATTATTTAAAATTATTGTTAATGTACCACAACATTCGCCAATGAACTATTACTGGTCCGTGTTGCATTGATGCATCATTCCCCTCATCACCCACACTTAGAAGCGAAAACCTTAGCGACCGATAGTAAAATACCTATCACACCATTAGACTTCTATTGCCTGCCCTGATATACCTAATATTAAATATTTTGCTTTCAAAGAACAGGAAGTTTATTTACGTTCTGCTCACTAATTTGTGCTGTCATTCCAAATCTGGTCAGTTAAAATTCAAGAAAAAATAAGTATTATGTTTTAACGATGACTCGTCTATTTTAGGCCTTTGCATTCAATAAATCTCTATCAAACCGGGTAGTAGTGAATTTAAGGAAAAACAACATTGGTTATTCTGACTAAAGTGAGAAATGGAGTATTTTGCTATGAAAAATATAATAATATGTTCGATATGCAATAATGCTGCTGGTTGCATAACAAAAGGTCATCATGAGCAGCATAAGCACTGCGACCGGACAGTACTTCTTTCATAAGAAGGTAAACAAAGAAAAGAGAAGCTACCACCCTAACTATATGTAGTGTGACCCATGTGACTTTTACTAGTTAGAAATTAGCCCGAGAAATATATATGTGTTTGACATCCTTTATATAACACAAAATCTATATTTAATTCTTATCGAACAAAGTAAATATTAAAGTTGCATTCCTTTATAAGACATTGTAATACGCAGTGGTGTATGCCCTTTGCATCTCCCTCTTCTCTTGAAGACGGGGATGCAAAGGGCAGCGTATCACCTCTTTCTCTTCACAAAACGTAAAGTAGTTACGAGTCCATTAAATATTTTGCTCAACTGGAGAATGACCACATGTCTGCAGATGAAAATAAATTAGAAATATCGAAAGAAATATATTCTTCAGATTTGTCAGATTGTAATATTGGTATTTTGAATCAGCCATAGAAAAAAAAAAGAATTACTTGCACAACAGACTAGAATAACTTGCATAGGAGTAAAGTTTCCGCAGGAAAATACCTACTCTGCACCCTCTTGTATAGATATTTTACTGGAATATCCATCAATTAAACAAAATATTACTCGTCTTTGGCTGTTACAACATGTGCTGCTGAAAGACGTTTCCAAATTTGAAATATTTAAAAAAAAACGCTTAAGAAACTGTAAGTTAAGTAAGTAATGTATCCGTAAGTGAAGAAAAAGTCTTAAATACTTTGAAAAAACAAAAACAAAGAATAAATATAACATTGTAAAAAATCCAATACACATAGAATATTTCATTACATTATAATCACGCCTGTTTAATCATTTTTCAATATTGTATCCGTTTTTTTCTGTCTTTAAATATTTTTTTATCAGCTTTTCATTTTTTTTTTATTTCACCGATTTTGATTAGTAGAGATTTTTTGTTCTCATTGCATTTTTTTGTTAAATGATCTTTATTTTTATAACTACATAAAAATTATATAAATCTTGAACATTTTTAAATAGGAGAAATAAGATTGATGAAACATGTTCTTCAGTTTTTCTTACCAAGTGGTAATCTAAACTAAAGAAATTGCTTCTTTCATGGCGATGATGATATGAACCTCAATCCCCCTCAAAAAAAAAAAAATTTCTGAGTATACAGTTGGTTATATGACATTAAAAATTTACAAGTGTGTCATAGCTTGCTATCTTACGCAACTTTACTTCAAGCAGTTGCGGAAAATTTCTTTCTCGGGGTTTTTTATCTTCTCAGGCTTTTATCCCCGATCTGGCTTGAAAAGATCTATTGCGAGACTGAACTTTGGCTCTGCGTTTGGCTCAGGAGTGATTAAAATAATCTTAAAATGGGGGAAATACTTTAGAAAATAAAAACGAACAGTAGAGAAAAAAAGTTTCTGTTAAATACTTAAAGAACCATTAAAACTTTTAAGAGAACTTGAAAAATTAAAAATTTAAAAGAACTCAAGTTCTTAAGAATCCAGTGTAGTTAAAAAAATTTAAATTTAAAATTGTTTTTAAATTGTTTCAGAATTACATCGTATCTGAATTTTCAGCAATTTGAACTAAAAGTATAAAGTGGAAATGAAGTTTACTCCACTTCTAAAAATTTAAAAATTAATTTCATTGAACATTTAATAATTGTCAGGAGGAGAAAAGTTTTGAGGCTAGTAACTATCGAAAGTAAGGGAGGGAAGCGGCATTATGTTCGGCTGTCCAGTCTGACACGTTAAGCTAGCTTTAGTTTTTATACTCGATAAAGTCGAGAGAATATATTATGATTGATCGATAGGGAAGGGTTACAGTCGAACATGGGTGAAACAAAGGATTTTTGAGAATTTGAAAGGGAAGTGTTGAAAAGATGTGCCTTATATATAGTGCACAACATGATAGTTTGTTACATCATGCAGCTGCGGATTCATTTGCAATATCAAGCTATTTCAAGCGGTTAATTCTTAGACGGCTTGGAGAATCAACAGTTTTCGCTCTCTTTTAATATTCGCAGTACTACGATCAAATGGTGGCAGAAAGTGACACCCGTTTTCCTCTAGTTGCTTCTGAAAATGTCACCCGTTTCTGATGGTGATACAGATCGCGCGTTCACTTTTAAAAGATAATCCTTTAAGAATTATTTCTGGTATCTTAATGCAATATTTATGACAATCGTAACTGATCCTTTTAAATAATTCAGTAAATAATAAATATTAGAAAGATTTGTTCGTAAAGTATTAACTAAAAGTTTCTCAATGCACGTAATTTTAAACTGAATGAAATAGTTTATTGTTATATTTACCTAAAATCCTTTTTTTGTGTGATACATTTAAGGCTCCCGTTCACCCGCCATTTTGATTTCGTGGAAGTAATGTTAATCCTATGGAATTTTGACTTTAATTCTCACATCTTTATTATTTGAACTATTTGAATGCAACAAAGTGCATTTGAAAGAGGAAAAAATAATCAATGCTTCTGTGGAATTACTTTTCCCCTAAGATTTTTAAAAACATTTTTATTCTTATTTTAATGATTCAATTTTGAGTTTTCCGGTCTTTAAAGAATATTTTCAAATATTTTTAAAAATCGGAGAAAAAAAGTAATTCCACAGAAGCATTCATTATTTTTTGCTCTTTCAGATGCACTTTATTGCATTCAAATAGATCAAATGATAAAGATGGGAGAATTCAAGTCGAAATTCCATAGGATTAACATTAAGCTGATGAAATCAAAATGGCTGGAAGACGGGAGCCTTAAAAAACGGAATTATTCATCCTCCTCATATATATATATATATCATCCGAATTATCAATCGATTGATTGATTTTATTAACATACACAAGAAGCAACGCGAGGGCTACCAGAATTATTAAGTTTTTGCTTTTGAACCAATTCAGTAACCAACTCCCGCCAAATAATCCTAGAAAAATAACTACATGAACAACTAGACCAGTAACATTTTCCCTTATTATGAAAAAAAAAATAAGTGCTGGTACTACCAATTTAACTAAATTTTGTTAGTAGGTATCATTTGTAACACAAACAACACAGGATAATATACACGGACGAACTGCGCTCGTCAGCGTCCTGGCGAGTAGGGCTCCGCTGCAATCATTTGTGTCGAAGTACTTAGAACGAGCTGAATTCGTCTTTGCACATTATGGTGCGCTACTCGAATGCGAGCTGGACTCGTTCATAACCATCAAAGGGTTAATTGCTTTCACGCGACACGTGTACAGAATCACATTTTGAACAAATGTTTCGACTCACTTTGACCGACTGTACGCAGCGACCCGTGTAGCACAACCTCTTCTCTCTCAGCAGTTCAGTGCCGCAGACATCGGGTCTGATGCAGTGGCGAGTCCTCTTTTGGATGCAGCGACGTGTACATCTTCCCCACTTGCTCCAGGAAGAAAAGGATCTGGTGTTCTCCACCCCACGCTCCTGAAAGAAATAAAACATCACATATCACATTTTTTTAAAAAAATCTTTCATGATAGAATAAAGAGAACTCAAGTAATTCAAAAAATGTGTACACGTGTGATAAATTTTGAGTTACTGCTGTGTTCATAAAGTATCCAATCATACTTTTTCGTTCTATGACAAATGAAACTAGAAAGGCCTGGTTTGGGACACGTATAAAAGCGATCCTAATGCGCATGCGTAACTTGTTCAGAAGTTGTCAGTTACCAGCATGAGTGAGTGATTATGGGTTTATGGGGCAAGAGTCAAATCTAGCTACGCAACGCAAAACATCTGTTGAAAACTCCACAAGTGTTTTAAACCAAATAAAAAATTAGATAAAAGACACATTACGGCGATCGAGAAGCGGCAGCGTTGTTTCGAACCCTGGACCAAGGGGTCCGAAGTTGACGGGCCTACCAATAAGGCCGAAAAGATATCTCATCGGGCTGGTTGAGTAAGACCTTTTAACTTCTAACGTTGTAGTAGAAGAGAGTCGCTGCAATACTCCCCCTCCAGTATCATCGTGGTGATACGAAGAGATTAGGCCTTACTCAACCAGCCCGATGAGATATCTTTTCGGCCTGATTGGTAAACCCGTCAACTTCGGACCCCTTGGTCCAGGGTTCGAAACAGCGCTGCCGCTTCTCGATCGCCGTAACATATTAAAAAAAGTAATTGTAAAACACCGTTAAAGAGTTAAAATATTAAATATGATTTAAAAATACAGTACAATACATGCGACAATAATGATGAAACACCGGACTCTCCATTAAAATGTGATGAACAGTTTATGGGACTTGACAAGGACACACAACAACTATCAAATACTTAGCGAGCACCAGTCCTTAGGACACTTTACTGAATTTAATTTTTTAATAACTTGAGTTGGAAAAGATAAACAATATTTGAATTATGTGTTAGAACACTTTTAACCTATCATTGCTGAAAGGAAGAAGAAAGAGATGAAAAATATATACAAGATGAGGTTTTTTTTTCCCCCTTTTCCTCTGTCTGTTACCTAAACATCCGGCTCTACCTTCGCACATTAGGGATGAGAAGCACTATTTGGATAGATATCGAGGTATAGAGGCGAGTAAATATCATTTTAATACAAGTGTCTTTAATAATTTTTTTACTAATTGTAAATAATAACAACTATATTATAATATTTATTTATTGTTTTATTATTTAAAAAAATATCGAATTGGCAGGATACGAACCCACGTACCGCATTTAGGCGCGTGTCATTTTGTTATCAAATGCTTGCGTTTAACCAACTTAGCCATGATTAGGTAGGACACTAGAAAGTACACTCTCCAAATAAAAGTTGCTTATAAATAAGACGAGTCTGTCCAATGCGAATGCTAATTAACTGGACATCCATTCTGCGCATTGAAACAATAGGTCATTTCTCAATCATTGGCTTCCCTGAGTGTAACTTATTATGGCTCTAAAGACTCCACGAATCCTGCCATGCCTTGTGAATGGAAGTTAAAATAAGATGCCTGATGTCTTCTAGCGGGACAAAAAGCGCAGAAGATTTGTTGCCGTTCCTACAACTGAGTCTGCTTGTTCATAACCTAAAATATCTACACAGATAGGCAACCAACAAAACTTTATATTAAAACTTTTTCAATATAGATTTCAAATGCAAGTTGTGACATCTGCCACCACTGGATGGCTTGTCAGTCGTCAGCAGACAGCCGATGACAGAGGAAGTGTAAATAAACGCCATCGGATTTTCGTTTCTTACAAAACGAAAGAAAAAGTTGAACAATGCTACTGCAATAGATTTTGCGATTCTCAAGTGAAAACGAACTAGGAAACAGCCAATGAACTAAGTAGAAAGGGACCAAATTTCAGTCCAGAGAAATTGCGACGAAATAACTGCCGTGCCATCTCAATTCCAACGCTGCTTCTGATAGAGGAAGGATCAGTAGAATTGTGTGACAGTACAAGGGGACTACTTTGAAGGATATAAGTGCAAGATTGTTGTAACTGAATACTAATTTTATTTATTTATTTTTTATCACTAAAAGTCCGATGATTTTCGAACGCACAAAGTTTAAGAATAGCTTTTTACTCCGGCTAAGAATAAACGCTACCAGTCATGCAACATAACAGCACATGATAGTTAATAAAATTAGCAGCGTCATCATTTCAAGATTAAACATTCGCAAACTGGTTTTAAGGACCAACCGTTTGTACAATCACTTCTCTTCAAAGATCTGGGGGAGAGAAAAAAAAAATCGACACATTAAAAATCTTACGAAAAACACAAAAAGACTCGTAGCTTTTGTTGAAGGAAGTTTTGGAAAACTTTCTGGGGGAAATAACGAAACCAAAAACTACAAGAGTATAGAGCTCAAATTATAGTGAAAAATTTCAAAAATTTACTTTGTCAAACGTCACTAAAACTTAATTTCTTACATCATCGCTTGGACTTTTCTCAAGATAATATGGGAGCAGTTAACGATGAGCATGGTGAACAATCTCAACAATAGATATCTATTACGCAGTTTCATTATCAATCGCAATGGACTGCAACAATGTTTGCTGGCTGCTGTAGTTCCTTAAAAGAAAACGTATCGAACAAATACATAAACGCAAAAACAAGTATTAATGTACTTAAATTAATACGCTTAAAGTGTGTTCAGTGAGAAATGTGTAATACAATAATACGGGTAAATTTAACATTTTATTATACAATATTTTAAAATGATAATACTTATCATAATTTAAGAAAAATAAATAAATAAAACATCAATTTTTGTTTATGAGTGTTATTTATAACCATCGCGCTTAGAAGCAACACGAGGGTTAATGACAACAAAACTCTTAAATTCCCGTTTCTATTAAAGGTCTGTCATGTAGAGGGGTTGATTCTCGTTCAATCTGTCGAGGCTCAAAGCCCTCAAGTTGGTGTGGGAGAATAGGGCGTCAGCTCAGGAATCGATCGCGTCACTTGACCATGGTTCAAAATGGACAAAGTATCTTGGCTGTCATTAGAAGACCCTTGAGAGGCGAAGAAATAAGCATACATAATTACAATAATAATTGTAATATTATAATATTAATCGTTCCAAATTACTGTTCCACATCTTATACTAATGAAACAAAAATAAGGAGGCCAAATACTAACGTGTCTTTAAGAAATATACTTTTTTTACAGTTCTTATGTCTAAAAATTCGATATAAGAACCAACGTTTTTAAAAACAACGTTTTTATATGTTGGCAAAGTTTATTAGAGAAAATTATTGAAAAATTAGTTAAAACTTTTAGTTATTTTTAACTTTAAAATTTACTTAAAAAGAGACATTTGTGAGAGTATTAAAAAATTCATAATACTCATAAAATCAAAACATGCATTTGAAAGTTTGTGAGTCATTCTATTAAAAAAAAGAAAGGGAACCAGAATTCAGAAAAAATTATTGAGATAAGACACGGTGCCAAATATTGGAAACTTTCTTTCTTGCGAATGATTATTGACTAAAAGTCAGCAACCCTTACTATCTCGGAGATAGTAAAGGGGAGATAGTATCTCCCCTTTGTGAGTACAAAAGATTTACGATACCGCATGCTGCGTGGGGAGTGCCCGGTGCTCCCAGAGGGGGAAAGGAATTTTTTTCCTCAATCCTAAAAGTGCCGAGGGGAAAGAATATTTTGACTTATTAAAATTATTGAAATATTAGTTAAAACTTTTCGCAAACGTCTAAATATTGCATTGTTAGGCGAGTACGAACGATTCCCAAAATTTCAAAGCTCTAGCTTGATGGGAAGTTGGTTAAATTAACGATCGAAAATTTGATGACACACACACTCACACACACACACACCAAGTGAAATTCAGAAAAACGTTGTAAAATACTAATGTATGTGTTATTTAATATTAATTATTAATTATATAATATTTAATCCAGTGAGAAAGAGACACATATAATTTTGTATCAATTCATATTCATTTTTAAATGAACCAAAAAACATTTTTTACGTTTTATTTATACCTTTATGTATACGAGAATGGTTCAAAAAGTACCCGTTTTTGACGTCTGTTGGTATTGTTAAAGTAAATAAGCGTCACCATCCATTAAATAACGCGAAAACAAATGTGACACTAATTCAAAGGTTTATTTTGATTTGGCAGCCATTTGCTGCCGAATCATAATTTGGTTGCTGTCGCATCTATGAGACTTGAACTTATTATTTTTTACAAGAAACGATCAAAACTATAGGTTGTTTCAGGTAAATCTATTCCAAAGAAGAAGACGGCATAAAAAGTTATGACAACGACTTTTTGAGATGCGAAGGGTGTCAAACTCATGAGTTTCTTAGATGGGAAAAAAACGATCAATAGATAATATTACACTAAATTACCCCATTCCCATTTTTAATACAGGTACATTTGAAAACACTTTGTTATTATACATATGCACAAGTAATTGCTTTCGTGAGATCAAAAATTCATCTGAAAAGATGGGTGACTGATAGGACTGATGGATTGCTCATTAACGTCGAATTTACAAGCAACAAGAAGACTACTAGTGACGGACCTCATAATATTGAATCCCAAATAAATGACGAGAATAACACCCGAGGTGACACCTCACTCTCTTTGTGACGCCTCTCTATCATTTACTTCAGCTGTCGTCATTAATGTTAGATAGTCACACAGTTATATATATATATATTCAAATGAAGAGCGACGTCACGTAATTCAAAAGTCGTTTATTCAAGTTGTGAATATTTATGCAGTATTACTCTCTTGCCTCTGAGTTTACCTTTTCTGAATGTGCTTAAAATATAATTTGGAATAATATAATCAAATTTTACTCTTGCAATCACACTCATGTTCGCGTAAGAAATATCACTGAGGTTAGAGAGGAAAATCCAAGTCCCTACATGGACTTACTCTACAAAGGATCTTTATTCAGAGTCGGTCTCTCTCTCTCTCTCTCTTACCAATATTCACTTGTAACACCACAATCTCTGTCATTCATGATCTACCGACAGCTAATTTCAACAGTCAGCTCTTCGTCGCCAATATATACATCTCCTCTCATCTATTCATTACATTTCTTAACTTCAATCTAATCTGCATACACCACATTTTATTTTTTTGTAGCGAAGTTTCATTTCAAACAATTCAAAACAGATAAAGTTACCAATTTTAGTGAAGGGAAAATCACGTTATAGTCCACCTTAATTTACACACAACACTAACGGGAGGAAGCCCCAATAGTGTTAATATGCATTGGCATGTTACACGATTGGTCTTAATTGAAATCAGGACTCGAACACGTTTTTGGTTGCAGTATCCTTTGTCACTGATCGTGGGCAGTTACAAATCAATAAAACCAAAACGTTCAAAAAAGAACGCATCTATTCTCTATAATGACAGAAAAAATCGTAACATCTGACTAAAAAGCATTTAATTAATAAAATATTCTTAAAAATCAACTTATAATATACGTAGTTAGATTTGGAATCGCACGGTAATATTAAATAATTTCAGTTTAGTTTTTTGTAGAGAATCACAGTTTTCAGTTTTAGCAAATATATACTTTAGTTATTAAGAATTTAGTAAATATATAAGTCAATTCAGTCTTTAGTAAAAATATATATTTGTTTTAATTATAATTAATGTCTATGTAATGCAATTACTAATATTTCAATTTTACTCATATGATAAGTAAACTACTTAAATTTAAAAAGCAATTGACTATTAACAAGTGGCTTATTTCTTAATTTCAGTAATCACTTATACTATTAGGATTTGCTTGTAAAGTAATTTTCGGGCTAGTATCTCGTTAAAAGTACCAATGGAGAAACAATCCCAATGATATCGAATTTCCAGTAATTATTTTTAATAATTGCACTGGATTGCTTAAGGACAATAATTATCTTTCAATCAACTTGATTACATTTATACGGAAGAATTTAGATATTTTGCTCCTGTGTTCTCGCTGAAAATCGATTTTTTATCCTAACGTTAAAACGCGCACAATTCGCTAAAATTTCAGCACTGACCTTTTGGCCTATGCCTCCCAAGCAAAGTTTTACTGAATACGCCTACGTTTACGAAACTTCCTTTTAAGAACCGCACCTCTTAATGCGCGTAGAACTTGCAGGTAAACTTTCTGTTGTTTTCTTCAAGGAAATAAGATTGATTTCGTCATATATTGTTCGTGATTTCCAGCAGTATAAATAGAGTGGGAAAATCATTAAATATGATTTGTATGAGGGGGATTCGTAAAGTTTTAATTATCACTAAGAAATAACCGAGACATTTGGATCAAACTCATTTAGCATATTAATTTATCCTTATGTACATATGGTTGTAAATTACAGCTATTGATGTTGATCTGTTTGGCTCCAGTAAGCCGCATATTGAAGCAACTGGGCATTATGGAGAAGATAGGGTTCAGTCTTCTGAGTGGAAGGACAAAAAACGCCGAGAGGAATGCATCATTCTGGATGTAAAGAAGTGTTCAGAATAATAAATAAAAACTAAATTTCTGTCTCGATTATTGCTTTACAATACCTAGGGATAATAATTGAAACTTTACGATACTACAGGTTCTTCAATATACGGCTTCCTGAAACCAAACAGGTCAACATCAATAACTGTAATTTACAACGTTGTGTACATAAGGATCAATTAATGTGTAGTATGAATTTTATCCGTATATCTCGGCGGTTTCTTGGTAATAATTAAAACTTTACGATAGCTCGTCGTAAAGTTATGTTTGTACTTAACCAAATTTTCATACATAGATTTTCTTGCAACCGATTCATTTATTGTTTATCAATTTTGCACATAAAAACAACGCAGGGGATGTTATCGACAAACCTCGAAACCGTGGTCAAGTTCCGAGGATGTCGCAGCTAGCCTATCACTCACCTATGCTTATGATCGGATGAGCGATATCTACTAATGCGGTTTATCAGTCTACACTTACTAATTATGTCTCTAGTTTAACACAATTAGTGAAATTTCAGTTTGCACTTAGATCTTAATGTTCCGAATAACCAAAATAACAGAGGACTAATTATTCTCAAATCTTATTAATCTTATCTTATTGACAAAAATAAACAGTGAACTGGAAGATAGTGGAATTTAGAAGGTTTAAAAAATGTTCGCTTTTGGAAATCAATATATGTACTCAGTAAATCTGTTTATTTTCATAAATTATTTTGGCAATCCCTTATATTTTAATAAATATTAATCTACATATTCAATATCTTCTTATAAGATGAAATTTTAAAAATGATCAAAATAAATTATTTTTAAATATGTGCTCTCTCTCACACACAACACATATAAAATTCCCTTAAGAACTTTTCCCCCTAAATAAACAGAATGATTTGCATTCCAATAAAAGTTCGTTTTCTTCTGATACACAAAATGAATGTCATTCGATAATTTATTTTTAAAAAATACAATCTTTATATATATTACGCACAAATCTTCTTATTAATAAAGAATTGATTTGTATGTCTTAGTAGATAACACCTTTATACTATAAAGTAGCCATTTTTATCATATTTTTGAAAAGCCTAAAAAACAAAGTGACTTATCTATTTTGTGATGATTTAAACATACGTCTCACATATTGACCTAAACAAAATTAAGACACCAATTTTCTTGATGGATCTTTACGAAGTTTTTTTACCCCTATTAATTCGAATTTTAAAATCATTTGAAGATTGGTTTGTTTCCAGTATATCAATTTTTTTTTTTTTTTACATATGATTTTAAGTGATGCTTTTATATAAGGGATAAGAGAAAATATAAAATTACAAAAGTAATGAGAGAATAAGTAGTAAAAATCTTATAAAATATTTTTATAAAAATATAAAAGTTGGTAAAAAAGTATGAACGAAAATCTAGACATTGTAAAATATCTACTATTCGAGAACAAATATCAGAACACATAAAATACAATAAATTAAACGATTCGTGTAATAACCCTGTGCAGTCCCGATTCGTGCAGTTCCTATTGTATTGGAACTGTTACAAAACTACTTCTGAGTCCCGGTCAGAATCCCCGGATTGTCCTCGATATAAATTTTTTAAAGAATTCCAGAAATTTCCTCCGTTGAAAGTGAAAAAGGTCAACAGATTTAAAAATAACTGCACATCTAAGTATAAAATATCAAAGGCATGCGCAAGAAACCGATGAATACAATGACGCCCAAACGGGGAGGAACATTCTACCAGGCAGAAAGCCATATAGCCAATCCTTTTCATCGTAAAGCACGTGTGTTTCACCTGATGACATACAACCCCCTAAGAGGAAACAAAGGGGGGGATTACTGAATGGGGGATGCACGTGCAGAGTGACAGGTGGGTTCTGCTGACCATTGACGAAAAAGACGGAATGTTATCCAGTAAACAATGGAAGTGAATAGTGTTTGAACTTTTTTTTTCGGGAGAGGAGGGCGTCTTGAATTGATGGCACGCTTCGTGGCTGGCAGTTAGTTCTTGGTAGAGTGAAATCTTCGTTCCGATATGAAGTATTTGCATAACTTGAGATAGTTAGCACAGTAGAATCAGGTGCATGCATACCAGAGATAATCTTAAATCCATCAACTGGGAGCGTTACCTTACCTAGATTTGTATGGGTATTCAACTGGAATTGGAACACAGTCCAACAGTTGATAACACGCAAAGATCTTGTATTTAGATAAGGCAATGCAAATCGTGAACTAATTTAAATGTTTTTTTTTTTTTTTTACAATTAATTAGATCTTATTCAAAACTGGGATTAAAAAAGCACCCATACTCAAAATAAATTTCTAATTAACAACCCAAAAATTGAAAAACTAGTAAGATTTTTCTAAGATAAAGAACCTATTTACAACAAAAGTTTCTCCTCCAAAAATGGAATTAAAACTCAATCTGGAATAAATAATGATTTGTTAGAAATACAAATGCTATACACATGTCCATAATCTCAGTCTAAAAGTTCTAAATTATTTTCAAAAAATGCAGTTATAGAAGCAACAAATATTACAAACAGTTATCTTCAAAAAATAATTAACAATAATTGAATTTAGAAGGCAAAATTAATTCACCAAACGATATTTTGAAAAGACAACTATAAATTGGAATTTATTATTCTAGATGACATCATCTACTGTGAAATCATCTTGTAGACGTTACAAAAATAACTGAACCAGACCTGAATTAGGATTAAAATTTATAACTTAGAGGAAAACTTTTTGAACAAACTAGAAGGAATTTTCTTGTTAAAATAGCATAACAAACATTAGAAATAACATTTAGCTGTTCAGAAACTGGTCACTGAACGTGTTCAGACTGAAATTCCGTAACAAAATATTTAAATAAAAAAATATATATTCACTAAAAAGTACCCACAGTTTTCTTCCCGATTTCCGGCTTGGAAATTAAAACGAGATAGAATTTCACTAAATATCAAAATGACGAGATCTTACGAAAATCATTTGCACAGTTTTTTTCTCCCAGAATAATGTTATGAAATGAAATTCGTATTTTAATAATCTCACGTGAAAATGGGAAAAAATATTTAATTGTGTGGCATTTAAAGTAAGATCTAAAATGTTTTGTTCCAATCAAAGATGCCAGACGTATCACGTAAGCATTCAAATGCACCGCAAGTAAAATAAATTAACAGATTTTGATTGTCAATAAAATAATGCTACAAAAAGTGATGGGTGCTGCTATGAAAGGCATTTCTTTCCTAATGTGTGGGAAATTTCTAAAAATTATAGCGGGCGAGTTATAAACTAATTAGTCCAATGACGAACATTGATTTTTAGTCTAATAACGAATGCATGGTGTAAATTTAGAAATAGATGGATACTAAAAAATTTGGTGGCCGAGTTGATGATAAAAACAGAATGAGAATGAGATTTCGGAATGAGAGATTCAAAATTCCACAATTTTTTTTTAAAAATTAAGGTTTAATCTTTCTGAATGAAGTGAAATCAAATGATAAATATTGAATATTTTTTATAATATAAATACAAATTTTACTTGTTTTTGTTTTGTTTTTTGTTGTTGTTAGATGCGTTTATAAATGTCTTAAGTAATGCTTAGAAATTAAAATTGATGAGTCAAAATCGTAAGGAACGGAAAAAGTTTTCTTAAAAAATATTGACTTTTTTTTTTTGTCTAATTTTGTATCGCGAGATCGAATTTTGAAATCTGACTACTTTAAATCTAAAATAGATTGCTCAGTTGATTTTACAAGTTGTTAAAAGTTTAAAAAAATTTAGTGGGGAAAAAACATTTAATCAGGTATACTTAGTTTTAAAATAGTTGGTTGTCTGGTTTGTAGCAACATCGAAACGCTAGTGGTTCGTTTTTATCTCTGAGAAGTTAAAAAATATATATTAATAATAAATAAAATAAAACTTTTATTTCGCCAAAATCATCTCACGAACACCCCTAAAAACTGACTATTATTGAAAACCTTTATCGCGCAAGTTGCTTAAGGTATCTAACCATTTCAGTGACCGATTTATCACGTCGATTTATCGAAACGACACATCAAAGAGAAAAGGGGGGGTTGACCGCTCCTTTTGAGGTGCGTTTCTTCAGGTGTGCTTCCGTGAACTCTCCCAGACTGCGTGCCGCCAATGCCAATCCCCCGTCCTTGCCCCAGGCCCTTGCCCTGGGTCCGACGACACCTTTTCAAGGACGAAATTGTCAGGCAATTTGCACTGAGAGAAAATGCCCAGCCAAGTATGGATAGAATTAGAAAAGGACCTCTCTCTCTCTGAAACCTCTTCAAATTCAGATAAAAAAAGATAACACGCTATGTTAAATTAAAAAAATTTTAGTCTCTTTTGCACTCAGTTTGGTTAATTGACTTTATGCTGGCTTTCCTTTGTAATTGATTGGTTTAATGGGCATAAAAATTTCAATAATATTTAGACTCGACAAATGGGGAGATGGTTTGGACTCAAAGGAGTTATTTGGCACAAAAACTCTTGAATTAATTTTATGAAGTTATATTTTCTTGCAGTAGATATTGATATTTCTTTCACTCCGCACTCCCTTCTTGGGCCGCATGAGATCCCGAACTAGGTGTGGATAATCCTAATCTATAAGATAAGTTAATTATCTTTAAGGTTTTTTATCATCCTAAGGTGTAGTATGAAACTTAAAAGAGAAGTTTCCCAGCTTAAATGTCGTCATCGTTTTGGATTTCATTTTGAAGCACTTTCAAATTACAAATAAGGAATCGACCTTGATATTTCCCTCTTCAGAGTTTTCATGTTAACACATGAAAACTTTGAGACAAGGACTACGTGTGCTTTTGGACTTTGAAACCTGTTGGACTTGCAGATTTAAGTACAATTGGCTAAATTCATGTGACGCTACTATCACGTATCAAATATCCCTTTTCTTTTAAATCAAAACTCGCAATAATTTCGTGTACTTGTTTTACACCATCAACAATTTTAATGTACTATCTAAAAAATGTCTTGCTGCGCAATATATTATTGTTATAGGAATTTAAGAACATATGATCAAAAAGTTTCCATACAGAGAAAAATGTTTGTTGAAATCCTTCTCCGAAGAGGAGAGAACCAAAAAAGAAAGAAAAATGACCACGTTCACCCCGCTTTTGGGTATGTAATTGAACGCTTACACATTTTGTTCAGTATGAGTATGTATATATATTGTCGAATGACTGATTCGTTGTTTATTAATGGTGCAATTAGAAGCAACACGATAGCTATTGGCGACGGGCCTCGTAGTTTTGAACCTCAGTCAAGTGACGAAAACGACACTTGGGTTGGCACATCCTTCTCCCAACTATCCTCTATGGCAGGAATAAGCATTTTTTTAGTGGGGGGGGGGAGATGACGCATTTACAGTCTGGGAGAGAAAGTAAGTAAATGTTTACATGGGCGATTCTAATCAGGGCAATAAGAACAAAAACAGTTTCAATTTATGTTATTAACAAGTGAATTTTACATAATATTTATGTGCAAGTGCTAACACACTCAAAAAAGAATAAAATATTTCCTCGTATTGTAGAACTAGGTATATTTTATTCTATTGTGATGAATATAATTGTTTTTGTTTTTTTTTCTGAGAAAATATCTCAATGTACAGGATTCGAAACGAGGTACTTCCTATGTGTAAAGTCGTTTGCAAGTGCTATTATGGTAACAAGGAACTGTAATGTAGTTTTAAATACTTCACTTTTGAAAATGCTTTATTTGTGCTTTCACAATGGTAAGTACAGTACTCTCTCTATAATCCGGCCATTCAGTAATAAGGCGTTTTTACACAAGCTGACGAGCTATAGGAAATTATTTATGACTTCTTATTCAACAGAATAATGCAGGACATCAAAGTAAGACTTTGTTTTATTTTAATGTCCTGCATTATTCAATTACATTTTTTATTGCAATTATAATTATTTCGCATGTTTGACACTTTATTTGAGAGTACAAAATACATAGGTTTTATATTTAATTGTTTTATTATTAATGCTTCTCCAGTAATCGGTGGAGCTCAGATCCCATTTATGCCGAATTACCGAGGAGTACTCGATATAAATGTCCGAGCAAATGATTTTAACAAACCGTATTTACTTTCCGATAGATAAAAAAGGGTTATTCAATAAGTTCTTTGAAAATCCAAGAAATGGCTCTCGTAGCATCGAAAATTGCTTATTTTTGGTAAGTATCAGGATTCACTAGACAGCTAAATTTCAGTTACTCACATTCGTGACATCAAGTTTCAACGTAGTTTAGAGTCCCAGCGGTTAATCAACCACTTTTACTTTGCATAAAATGACATGTCGCCAGTCGCTTCTCAAAAATTCTTGATCATAACTTTTCCTGCCGATGTGATCAATCTCGCTTTCTTCGGAGCAGATTCATCGGAAGCAACCTACGTTTTGACTATTGCTTGGTTTTCCGGCGCATTATGATGAATCCATATCTCACTGACGGCGAAAACTCGACGTGGCAACAGTCAAATTTTGATTTGGCAGAAAATGACTACCAAATCAAAACTAATTTATGAATCAATGTTAAATTTGTTTCGATACCATTTAACAAATGGGAGCTCACAGAAGTAACAAAAATTTACCTTAATGATGCCATCTATCTTCAAATACAAGTTCTTTTTGAACCATCCTCGTATTTACAGAATTGGGTCTGATCCATTTCCTTAAACATCATTGTTAGGATACCATCATTTTGAAGATCATTCACTTTCAATTGAAGATCCAACGGAGGCTCATAAATTATACAGCCAAATGGACTTTGAAGTATGGAAATATCTTTATCACTTGCACCAAGATTCGAAAAACGCAATTTTTCTTGTAGAAATGTCTTATGCAAAAACGGTATTACACTGGATTTTAAAAAAAAAGGTGATACGGCCGTAGTTTGTCGACCCCTACGCTGTAGTAATTAAACCCATTGGAGATATATTTTTCTCTCATATTTTCTTCATCTGAATTTTTCGAGGACGAGTGTTAACGCTGGCGCAAGTTAACATCTAATTTAATAGTAATTGGAAAGTTGTTGCTGAAAATTTTTAAATACAGGGTATTGTTAGATTTTTATTATTAATTGGAAAATAGTTGGATTCTTATAACTTGCTTAGGACTTCTGCACAGGTATTTAAAACAGGGAAGTGCTTTTTCCAACAAAAAGAAATTACATAGCTCAAATTCATAAAAAAAATAATTAAAAAAAAACCGTAGTGAACTCTAAACATTTTTTTCCAACTCTATAAAAATGATTAATTCTCCCTCTTCTTTAAAAAATCGGGCATGAAAAAAATGCCGGGAGCATAGAAATGCTCATTTGCTAACTCTTGATTATACGAGTATACAAGACTAAAGTTTCACATTATTTCGTAATGTTGTAAATAAAATCTAACACGCATATATTATTCAAGGTCTTAAAAAATTTAGAAACATTCTATCCATATGACATTTTTTTTTTTTTTTTTTCTTCTTCTTTAACATGTAATCTGAACAACCCAATTAGCATTGCAACATAGGAGATGAAGTGTTGAACACATTTTACCCCAGGAAAAAAAAATGCAACACACAAAAGGAAATAGTAAATATAAATATGAGCTTCTCAGTGCGACGTTGATAAATAGCCTATCAATCAAACAATCGGTTTTCTATGACGTTATAAAGGCCTTGAAGTGATATTGACAAGAAAAGATTTATCAAAATTTGTTAATGGAGGAGTCCAAGCTACTCGATTTAGTTTTATTTCGTTGAATTAAATTTTCATTAGATTTACATCCTTTTAACTCGGGAAAATAAACTTCGTGATTTTGAACTATTTGGTTTATGTGGTTTCGACTTAATTAACCCTGAACTTGAGTAGGAAGGACCGAATTGTGGACATTTGATTTGTGGCTGGCAGAAAAATCTAGAAAACTTAAATGTACTAGAAATTTCAACTGTTAAGAATGCTCATTACTTAGAATTTCGATATTCACGTTAATAAGTTTAGCATAATTGTAGAGGCTAATATGTGTAGATCAACCTGATCCACTAATAGTTCCAGGGTCGCAGAGACGAGGAGAGAATGAAGAGTCAATACTAATAAGCAAGAGCTGTTTCGGATTCTTCTGATAACTATTCATCAGTGCAATTTTCTTTTATTGGATACTTAAAGCTTAACACTGCACTACTACCAGGGTTCGTAAGCAATCTACCACCTAGAATCTTTTCATTATAATATGGAAACTGCACGCATGAAAGCATATTGTTGTACTTAATATGCATTTCTTTAAATTTATATAGTTCTTTTTTCAAATATTATACGTATGCAACAAAAGAAATATATGCACACTTTTTTGTGCGACTCTCAAATACTGAACTTAAATAGTTTATGTCCCTTACATTGAATAAGTTCAGTAGATATACGCAGTGGGTAACCTTGCAAAATCAAAGATAGGTAACGAGTACAACAACTGAATTAATACTTCACTTCTCAAACTTAACACATAGCATTTTGTGAAGACTCCACAGCCTAATAAAGGCTATAGTTTCCTATTATTCTAGAGTCGATCTTCTGTGAAAATTGAAACTTGCCGACCAGAGCTGTGTTATTTTAGCTACACTATTGCTTCAAAACAAAATGGACGGAGGTCGCGTGTTGCAAAGGTGTATCCTTTTTAGAGATTCATCCTGGCAACTTTTACCGAGCAAAAGATTATATTTCGAATGCTAATAAATAATAAGTTTTCTCACCCGGATTCCCGAACGGCCGTCCTTGGCCACTCCCTCGTCGTCATCCGGTTGTTTGTAAACGCAAGAAAGGGTCATTCGGCGCAAGACCCCGGATTCGCGCCAAAACAATTTGTTTTGCATTCATGAGGCGCAACATCCTGGACCGGCACACCCCCGCGTTCCATAGAACAAGTTGCACAGCTCCCTTTTCCTTCACTTCTACAAACGATATTGATGCTAATTAAACTCAAGTTCCACTTTCGATTCCATCTCCAATACTCCTCTTTGTCAACTAATTATTTATACCTGGCGCCAAGAATTTTTCCTTTTGTTCCATATGTATTTGGAATATAGCACGAGACGTCCTTCCTAGAAAGGATGGCTTCTATTTTTCAATACTGATGTAGTTTAATCGCCCGTAGGCCTTGCTGATTCCGCATTCTTTCGGAGAAATATTACAATCCATCAACAAAATAAAAGCCTTATTCTTTAAGACTTATCTTTATATTCTTAGCGACTTATTAACAATACAAACATCGCGGGAAGAAAAGGTTTACTATCATCACACGCTAGAATTGATTCCTCTTGAATTTTTATTGTTTTATGATAATATTCAAAGGGCTATTTTTTGTCATTTGCCTATATTCGAGAAAATTCGCAAGAAGTTTCTGATACGACGACATCACAATTGCTTATGAAGCATAATGTTTAATTTTTTGAGATTCTTTTAGACATCAAGTAAGAAATAGAAAACTGTTAGAGTAATGTCCTAAAAATAACATAAATAGATTTTTAAATGTTCGTGAAACGTTTTAAAAGAATACCATATAGTATTGCAGAATGATAAATAAAAAAAAAAAATGCAATTTTTTTTTTGTTTACTGGTCTCTTTTGGAAAGCGGATGATAGGAACAGGAAGAAAGTTAATTACACTTTAATTTTATACATTGATGATTCATTTATTTATATATTTTCAAAAATTACAAGAAAATAACAAAAAAAAAAAAAAAAAAAACCATTTCTTTAACATTCTTCCCCCAAAGACCGGAAAATGCTCCCCACCAAAAAATGTGTGGAATAAAATGACCTAATAAGTTCGCATTAAGTTTAGGGAATGAAATATAGATTAGCAATTCCAGCGTTATGTCAATAAAAAGGAATAAGGACATTTCAGCGCTGGACGAATTTACAGCACGACAACACGGCACGAAGAGATTCTCCAACGCCCTCGAGAGAGAGAGTAATGTCACAGCCTTGTTAATGTTAATCATCAAAGTTCTTAAAAGTTTGTACAAGCTTTAATGTAGGATGAAAAACTAATACAAACAAAATTAGAGCAGAAACTCCCTTGTCCACCTCTACAAAAAAAGAGAGAGAAAGAAAGATCAGCGAGGCTAAAAATCAAACTAAATATATCGTCAAAAACAAAGAAAATCTCTAATTGGAGGGATCATTTCCACGAAATCGTTCACTATTTTCTAACTATTAAGCGTGGCAAGATACGTTACTCCAATACGACTGGTTTTTTGAAGAAATTGTTTTGTTCGTTAATGTACACCTTTATTTTCAGTGCCGCTAGGGAGCAATTTTCACGAAAATGTTGAACTTTAGACTCCCTCCTACCGGCCATTTTGATTTCGGGAACGCAATGTTAATCCTATGGAATTTTTAATACCGTTTTCAAATCTATACTATTTTATCTAATTGAATGGAAAGAAATTCATCCGAAAGAGCAAAAAATAATGAAGGTTTCTGCGGAATTATAATTTCTCCCTGATTTCTGAAAATATTTTAGAATATTTTTTAAAGTCCGGAAAAAACGACAAATAAATCATTCAAATAAATGTAAAAATATTTTTAAAAATCGCAAGAAAAATGTAATTCCACAAAAATTTTCATTTAATATTTTTTGTTCTTTCGAATGCACTTTTTTTTTTATTTATTTAAGAAGATAAAACAGTAAAGATTTGAAGACGGTAGTAAAAATTCCATAGGATTAACATTATGTTCTCGAAATCAAAATGGCCGATAGACGAGATCCTAATATATGTGTGTATATACACACATCTTTTATACACACACATGTTATATGTTATGTTTGTATGTTACATGTTTTGTATCATGATATCGTATGGAAGAAATACACTGTAACTTATTTTGCTCTTTTTTTTTAAGTTCGAATTGGTTAATGTTTTGGTTTAGTGTTCATAGTTTAATAAATCGTTTTATTAAAAATAAAAACGAAAATTTGTATTATTACTGAAATATGGCGAACACTACCAGACAGCATAAAGAATTTTAAAATTTTCAGTGTTAAAAAAAAACTGTAAATTAAAAAAAAAAATTGTAACAAATTTCATATTTTTACATTATTCTTGCTACCGTTTACATGCTGAATAACACAAAAAAAATACTGTTACATTTCTTCATTTCATCGCACAGTGCTACCGTGTGCCGAACTAAACCGCGTGCTGAGTTTGTTCTGCGCTTAATTGTACGTATACTAATTAAAAGATAGCCATCAGGACCTTGATGCTAACCTAAGAAAGTAATTTATGATATATAAGTTAACTGAGACTCTAAAATGTTTCAAAATATGCATTTTTAAAATTTATTTTGATGTAAAAAATAAATTGATGATTCGTTCAATCTGTAGCTATATTATTTATGAGAATTTGACAATGTTAAAATTATAAATATGCCACCCACTAAGAAAAATAAGTGTATTTGATTTTTTTTAAAAATGTGGTTTTTAAGATTGTGGTACATTATCCTGAAAATAAGCTTTATCTGTTGAATTGATATTTTCCACAATTTGAAATGAGTCTATTCCTATACAATGAGCATGGATTTTTCTTCTTCTAATAAACCCTCATAAGAGAGTTTCAGGTATAGCACAATATTTGTACATAAATTATGGAAAATTTGGAAATCATAACATATTAAAAATTTTAATTTTTAAAATTATCAATATGTTCGGAGCATAGAATATGTTTGTAAGTTCTCTGAAAATTTTAAAAGTATGACTTACAAATGTAAATACATTTAATGATTATAAATGACACAAACATAATTACTTAAATTTATGCATGTAACTTTCTTTGCAGAAATTTACAAATACCTCAGTGTTAAAATATGACTTCCATTGTTTTTTATTTATTAAAAAAAAAATGGGGATTATGCAAACTTCCTGTCGAAGGTGTCCTAGTAACCTTAAAATAAGATACATGAAAAGACAATTAGTAATTA
Source organism: Nephila pilipes (assembly GCA_019974015.1). Classification (NCBI taxonomy): domain Eukaryota; kingdom Metazoa; phylum Arthropoda; class Arachnida; order Araneae; family Nephilidae; genus Nephila; species Nephila pilipes. The sequence continues at coordinate 84,555 of BMAW01094788.1, forward strand.
CGAGAGAGGTAGAGAATAATTAGAATGGGAACCACTCTCATGTCGAATAAAAGATACTCGCGGCTTTATACGGCGTGCAGCACCTGTGTGACACCTGCAACGAGTCAACAATGCTCCCTCCCCTCAACTCATCATTCACGGTCCCCTGTAAAAGCTATTAAAGTCGAGAAGTTCGTATTCAAGAGATTGGTTCCAGGAACGGATCGCTTAGAAAGTTTGAAAATAAAGGAGAATTGTAAAACATTCACTAAAAAACGTAATATATTGATAATAAAAATTATGTGTCCAAACATTTTGACTGGAAAGTGTACTGTACGATACTGTTATTATGGATTACTCTCCTTTTTTAACATATTTGCAGGTTTCTACCAAATATTGCTTATCAAAAAAAAAAAAAAAACTGCAATAATAACGATTCAATATTCTTATTTAGAATTCAGCAGAAACGATAGAGCTTTTAAAAGTTAAAAGCGTATGATAAAAAAACGGAAATACAAGTGAAAAAAAATCACTTAAATTTAGGAAGGCATTCATTTTCGAGATTAAAAGTTCATTTTTTTTGTGGAAATCGTTACCTTGAAATATCGAAAATATTCATTCTTCCACAATTCTAAAAAATAATTAAATTTAGGCGGGGACTTAGAAAATTGTTATTCAATACATATTTTTCCTCGAAATTTAATTCGATTAAAGGAGCAATGAAATAAAATTAGTCTAACCTTTCGATGTATTTTGATGAAAAAAATATCCAGTAAAATTATAAGATTTGAAAAAAAAAAAAAAAAAATGGATAATCCAAGAGAACTGTGTCCATAATCCGGCAGATATATCGAACCAGAGCACTGACGGATTACCGAAAAGCCGGCTTACTGGAAAAACGCTAAACGCATTTAAGCAGCAAAGGCTATGTATTATTGTATAAAGTTTATTACAGTGCGCACAAATAGAGAGTCAAACACACGAAATAAATAAAACCACAAAAAACGTACTGTATTTTGAATTAATACCCTACATTAATCCATTGAAGTAAACAGTAAGGTTGTAACACCTGTAAGGTTTGTCTGCCTGTGTAAAAATGCCAGATTACTGGCAGGGCTGGAAAAGCGAAGTGTCGGATAAAAAAGGAATACTTTAATATCTAGAAGGAATTTGTAAGCAAAAGATATAGTAAGGGGTATATTTTGAATGAACTGGATAATCAAATTAACTTTGAAATGGTAAGTGATAGAGATGGGAGAAGGCTGGTGAGCATACAGTTAGGATTTTACGACGATTCAATACAAGTATGGAAGTCGCTGCAACTACATATCAAAGTCGTAGATACAAAGCATAATTCTACCGGACTAATTTGCGGGAATTAATAAGGGCTTCTGCGCCATTTAAGCATCCTACAACCACCAATGCTCTTGTCAATTATCATCAATAATTCGCATATAGTGTTGAAATCTGGAGAATGGTGTCGCCAATAGTTTGTTGGACAGTCATATAGCACTGAAACTAAAATAACTTAATTTAAGCAATGTACATGTAGTGTCGAAACTTTTAAAAGGATTGTAGCGGGTTCTCGTGCGCTTTTCCCTTTTCTAACTTTTGGGGCTACTTTATTACATTGTTCGAAATGAAACCTCGCCTTGTGAATAAACCGCGATTTATTACTTTATTAGTATTTAAATTAGTATTACTTTATTAGAAGTGTAGTGAATCAATGATATTGGGGGTATTAGAGAGATAAGAGGAGATAGAAGAAGAAGAGAGACTATTGAGTGCACTATATATACAAGTGCGAGCAGGTGTTGGGTGATCTTCCAAGAGTATATATTCAATTCGGATCCAGTAACCAGAAGTGTACTGGACTCGTGTCCAGTTTATGCAATTCTTCTATTTGATGTCATTAAGATAAGTAAAATTCTCAATTATAACTTTTGGTTAAAGACGGGATTAGGTGAACGCTAACATTAGTAAGACATTTTGATTGTTCTCAGATAAAATAAAATTATTTAAAGAATTGCTTGATTGATTATTTATTATGTCACGATGACTCTTTATATAAATATCGAATCCAGTTCGTTACAAGACGTAAAAAAATTCATGAAAAATAATTGAATGGAAAGTGTATTTGCTCAGCGTACATTAAAGCGTTCTTTCTAGTTAATTGCATAATCGAAGATCTTTGACTGTATTTTCAGATATATATTCAATGCTCTGACTGAAACTAAGAACTGTCTTGTTCTAAAAAATAGAATGAAAGTAGAGGTTTATATGAGCAATAGCCAAATCTGGATAAACCGTATCAAATGATGTGCGTTTGTGAACAAGACAGTAAAAAATGAAGAAAAAATAATAATCGGTTGACAAGAAAAAGGGTCAACAATAGAATAGGATCGTAAGGTATCCCGTGGATGCGTCGCCTGAGTTTACCAAAGACAGTAAACCCCACGAGAAAGAAATATTACTAGGGTGCCTCGGGATCACGATTTCCGTGCTTACCTAAATAAGGTAAGCCCCGACGAGGTACTAAAAACAGATAACACAGTAAGAAACTGTGTCTTCACCTATTTATAAAAAAAAAAAGGATATAAGCTTTTTTTCGGATTTAAAATTGTTCCTTCATTAATATTAGATTCGTACTTCGCTATCCTACAAAGATCAGCATACTTTATTAGTTTACCCTTTTATATAAGAATCCAACTATTTTTTTTCTTGCATAAAATATTTTTTATATTTCATATAATACTATAAATTGGTATTTAACTTTATATATTAAGAGGATACGGTACCCTGCGAGTAAATTTTTAAAATTAAATATTTATAAGAAACAGTTTATGTTTACCATAAATAAACACACATAAAATATGCATTTAAGGAGGGGAGACTTTAATTTCAAGCAAACAGTTATCTAAAATTAATTTTTCAAAATAATTCAGGATTTTAAAAATACTACTACTACTACAAATTTTAATAATTTCCAACAATTTTTTTCTCAATTTCCAACAATTTTTTTCTCAATTTCCAACAATTTTTTTCTCAATTTCCAAGAAGCTTTTCTTTTAGTTCTGGTTTGGTTGTATTCATGTTATTTATATTTTACAAGTGGATTTCTATTAGATACTACGAAAAACAGTAAAAAATGAAAATTGTATCTAATTTTATGGATAACAAGATTTATTTATTAAAAAAAATCTTTATTTGTTCCGCAGAATTTTCAAGCATATTTTATAAAACAACCAGAAAATGTTTCAAAACTTTATATTATTTACAAAAAAAAAAAGCCTGAGCATTTTGAATTCATGACCTTCATGAAAAAAACCTGACGGAAAGCAGCTTAATATTTGAAAGTCAATGAACTGATTTGACGCACTGTTTAAGAAAATTTAAATAATGCGTTAAGCAAAGTAGATCCGTATACGAGAATTGTACATATATTTAGAAAAATTATTACAATTAAAGCAAGGTAATAATTTTTTTTTTGATATTTTCCTTATTTTTAGTTTTAATTGTCCCTTTAAATTGAAAAGCTGGCTTATTTATGAAATAGCCGTGATATTTCAAAAACGCAGTATGGTAATTGGATAAATCACTATTTATGTTTTAATGCCACAATATTTTTTCTGTCTGAAAACTGGTTTCGAGTTTGGGTCTGGGACATCCGATGAAGACTGCTAATCTGAGACAACAACAATCAAATGATTACCAAGTGTCAACTTGGGCAAGCTTCTACTTCTGAATAAGTGACACTAAGGAAAAACCATTTACGGCACTTGTGTAAACACTAAAATGCATAAAATAAATTAATAAAAGGTTTAATTGCATGACAGTTTAATGTTTTTTTTAAAAAAAAAAACGTCAAAGTTATTTATGAGAAAGAATATTTACTCCAAAAAATTTCTTTAAAAATTTTTTTTTTTCAAGTTTTGACATGAAAACTTGTTTAAATGAATAGAATAAGGAAATAACTGTAACTAAAATATATAAGATGGGGGAAAGAAGCATGAAATACAAAACATTAAAGGGGGTGCAAGTGTAGTGTAATAACTATTATCTTATCTCTTCTAGTGTAATAATTATTTCCACTTGTTAAGCGGAAATAATTATTACACTATATGTATAAAAAAATAAGCTGAATTGATTTGTGAAAATGATAATTGAATTCTTAATGGTGGGTTTTTATGATCTAAATTTTATAGGCTGAATTTCCTATAAAAAATAGGTTATATAAAAGAGGGGCAGTAACCAAATGGCCATAGTCGCGAACTCATGCCCTGCAAGATTTTCGTTAAGTCGCGAGTTCAAGCTCTGATGGCACTAAAGACCGGTTACGTAGCGAGGATGATGCATTTTAAATCTGACGAAGCTCCATGGGGTAGTGTGAAAGTTTGGAAAGTGATATGCCCGCCTAGATGGCGCCCTCGTCACTTGAGCGAGGCTCAAAATTACGAGGTTGATCTCCAGTGGCTTCGTATTGTTTCCAAATGCGACGTTAATAAATAAAAAGTCAGTATATGAAAGAGAAGTAAAGAGAATTTTGTTTTTGGCTTAATTGTTTAAATATGTCTTCCACTAGTGTTACAGTTCACAAGTCAACATTAGTAATATTTTAATATATTTTTTAAGCATTCAACAAATTCGGAATTCCCTTCACTTTTGAGAAATCAAATACCTATTCGGCATTAAAGTAAATTAGACAGAATACAGAATATGCTTTCAATGAAAATTTTTCCCATTTGAATAGATCCTTACAAAAATGGATATTAAATTAAAATAATCCACTTTTTCATATTATTATAGATAAAAGGTCAATACTGAAATATTTTTCCATGTTAAAATTGTTCTGACTTTAGGTTTCAATCTAAAGATTAAGCCTTAAACCGATGGTTGACTTCAGCCACAAACGCTTAGGAATTGAACAGGTGGCAATATGGGTTGCATCCATCAGCGGCTTAAGTATAGCGTTGCAACCTTTCCCATAGTAACCCCCTTCCCAATGTCATTTTTTTTTTCAAAGGAACCATCCCTTTTGAAATCGAGCAATAAATGAGAACCACGAATTCCAACGAGTTTGATCGCGCCGCAATGAATTACCGAAAATCGCCTCAAACGAGAACCCAGGCATTTCCTCAAGAGAAAAGCAAAAAACCAAGAGCTCCGATAGAATTAGGTTTGAAAAGGACAAATCTAGTCATTTTTGTGTCATGTCGATGCAGAACTCGATAAATTTGATCACGAAGTAACAATAAACCTTAATATAAAATTTTAAAAAGGGAAAATGATGCAATAATTTCGATACATAACTCGATGAATTCTGACAATCAAATAAAATAATCTTAATGAAGACTTTCAAAAGGAGAGAATAATGTATTCTCTCATATCGATTTCGAATTTAAGGGTTAAAGAAATTTGAAATGACGGAAGAGGAGGAGGGGGATACGGTTTCGATTATCTGTTTTTAAATCAACTCTTGGAGAATTTATAAGGAATATCCCGTAAGCAATGACTTCGAAGTAAATCAAAATATTCACTTAAAACTAAAATAAATAATTGCAGTTTTGAGTCTCATCCCAAACTGGTTTGATAGGATAGTAAACGGATTCTTCAGAAGCTTTAAAAAGTAAGTTGCTAAATGACGCAGTTTTAAGGAATACATATCAGGAAGTCACGTTGAATATATATGAACCCAAAAACCAAACATCGATTTAAAGAAAGAGGAATATTTAAAATATTTGAATATTTAATTCTACGATATCTTATCCAATTAGTGCATTTTGAATACATAGTAATTGTAAATACTGCAAGATTAGATATTATTTTACTGTGTTGCCTTCGTTTATCTCCAGCAAATTTCAATGGCCGCGGTAGCCTAGTGGTCAAACTCGCGATCGGCGTTATTTCCATCGAGTCATAGAATCGAGATCTGCTGCCATTGTGGATCCGCCGTGTAGAGGGGCGCAAGCAAGTTAAATCCATCGAGGTCCCAAATCCTCCTAAAGGCGCGGTGGGGAAGTTAGGAGAGGGAGGTATCAGCTGAGGTGTCATCATCATCACTTGAATGAGATTCAAAATTATGAATCCGTCGTCAATAGCCCTAGTATTTCTTCCAAGTGCGACGTTAATAAACAATCAAAACCAGTCAACCATGCAATTTCAAAACTTCATATACATTTATATATATATTTCACTAAACAACTCACATCTCATCTTTCCGTGTTTATCTTCATGCGTAAAATACAGTATTTTATGCAACGGATGAATGATAAAATAATTGTAAATAATATATAATATTTACATTTGCATATGATATCTGTTATCCATTTATTATGGGGGATGCATCAATAATATATAAAATAAAATAATTTTTCTTGCATTATAATTGAAAAGAAAACAAGATATATCTTTATGTAGCCGAACCATTCGTTAAGTAAATATGTATTGCATATCAGAGGTTCATAATCTCTTTGATTAAAGGGTTTCTTGAAATACAGATACTAAAAAAAGTACAGCAACATAATTATGTTTTTGAAACACAGTAATTTTGCAAATGTTATATTCTAATACTATTAAGAATGCAGAGATTTTTTTTTCCAAATAAATCTTCCATTTACAATACCAAGTTTCCATTTATTTTTCGCGCTATATTTTGAAATCTATTTGCATAAAAAAAAATTTTAGTTTGTTTTTCTTTTTAATGATTATTCAAACATTAAACAACATACTACAGTATATGAAAAGTCAAACTCTAAATTTAAATAAACGTTTTTCGAAAAAGTATAAACATTTATCTTTTAAAAAACTATTTATTTAAATTTTGTTTAATTTTCTAAAATCAACGAATTTTAGTGTGTAGTCTAAAATAATGATTTTCATCAAAATCAAACTACATTTGTATTAAATCAGAAACATATAACATTAAGTCTATTGTTAGGAGAGTATTGTGAATTTAAATGTCATTCTAAAAAGTTTTGCTATTTTTATTTGTTCATGTTTTGTTGAAAACTCATGAAACCAGCTGAAAAATATGTATAATCCACAACAAAACTCTGTCACCGTTTTCCCCACAATGTTCTGAATAGAACAAAGAAATTGTTCAGCAAAATTAGAACTCAAAGTTATTATCTAAAGAGAATTGTCAAATGTTGCAGAAATTTCTTTTCTGAAATAATTCGAAACGTGTGTGTAAAATAATCAAAATGATTCAGACTTACGTCAAAAGGTTTATTCAAAACAGACCTTGTCTTTTTAATTATGATTGTTTCACCACCGCAATTAGAAGCAACACGATAGCTATTGGTGTTGGATCTCGTCATTAGGTAACTTGGAGTCTCACAGTCAAATACTGCGGATGACATCCGAGCTCGGATCTTACTCTTCTAACTTCCACACCATCCCAGTGCGAGGAATTTGAGCTCAACAAATTTAATGAGCCTTAGCCCCTCTACACGACAATGTGTGAAAAGAAGACCAAACCGACCACCCACTGAATACGAGTCCTACTCTCCTAACTTTCCCACACCAAGCTAACCTCGTCAATTTGAGCAATGGTCTAGTGACAAAGACGATACCTCTGGGTACCTCATCTTTTCGACTTCGAAGTGACCACGTCTTGGAACCAAGATTCATCATCTGAGACTCTTCTACCAAGTGTCGAAAAATGAGTGAGTGATTGAAAGTCGAGGCGCTAGAGCCATATCCCACTTCGTTGTATGCGCCACAGAATGTGTATGTGTTTACGATCTAGACGTTAGGAAAAAATTAGGGAAAATGTAAAAATTGTTAACAAGGATCGAAAACAGAGAAGAATCGCTAGGTTATCCTAGAGGATCGTTGCCGCTTTTATCGAAGACAGTATTGGAAAGAAAAAGATCAGTTAGGTAACTTGGGGTCATGATCCTCGTATTTATCTAAATAATGTAATCTCCCGAGGGAGTTTATAAAATGAAACGCTGTACTTTGTATTCAATCAGCCCTGAAGTGAAACGCTTTTTAAAGCAGGAAAACTGCACTGATGTTTGTAATTCTAATATTACTGCGATTATTATTGTCTTTAATGTAATTAAGGTGCCAGATTAAGGAATATAACGAAACATATTAAAGACTAGAATTACTTATATATATATATATATATATATATATATATATATATATATATAACCATTAGCTTTTGAAAATCTTATTATTCTGTGTACATCAATTCCAATTTTCGACAAAATCGAAACTTTTTTTATTTCAAAATTGTATTCGCGTATAGTATTATGAATTCAGAATTAATTCTTTAAGATTGAATAAGCAGTATATTTTAGTTTTATATAAATAGCATTTTTATATTAAAGCACTGGATATAAAATCTCTAACATTGTGCACAGAAGAAAAAGAGGTGATCCACAAATGAAATAAGTAGAATATTAATATTCTATGAAATCTGATATAAAAGTATTTTTTCTGCCTGAAAAGCACTTCATAATCTATAAGATTAGACGATGACAATTTAAGCATATTTTAAAAAAAAAAAAAAAATAAGCGCACATGCTACTTACCTTTTTTATGTGTTTTTTAGCATCAACTGCATGAAATATGACCAAACAAATTAAGCACATGATCCAGGCGAGAGTTCTGATCTCCAACCACATCATTTCAGGAGAATTAGTTTAACTCTTTACACACTTCAACAATGACTGACAATGGAGTAAAAGCAACACAGCACGGGGGTCGTCTTATCGCTATCTGAGATCGGTATCTGAGTGACCACTCTGTTTCGTGAAGGAAGTTTTGGACACGCGGGGTTGGCGAAAGAGAAATCTCGCCAAAGACCTCCTCCCCTCGTTTTTCATGGCAGGTGACGAATGAGAGAGTGATGATTAATCCATCTCTAACCCGGAACCATTCAGGAGTGGAAGCTGTTAAAAGGAATTCAGCTTCCTTGGATTATAGACAGGAGTTACGTATATCTTCCCTCCCATTGTTTCCTGATCTTCTAAGTGATTAACGCATTTCTTCATTTTAGTTTCACGACATATATTTAGTTCTAAAGAAAATAACTGTTTTTTAGGGGTATGTATCCTTACATTTTTTAACGTATAATAAACACGTTTACTCGTTAAATAAATGCAGCTGATTGAAAAATCACTCCTAAACCATCTTTCATTCTTTATAACTTTTCTCACCGACGCGTTTCTTCTTAATACAACTTTAATAAGCTGTCAATCAATCAGATTATTCAAAAATGAAACTTTTTTTTTATCACAACACAAACTATTCTAATAAATACTCTCAAAAAATAGTTATATATATATATATACACCATACGAGATAAGATTAATGAAAATAGATTTATTGACGGGGCAATCTTATTTTGTTAATTCGCTAAAATAAATTCTCGTCTTGACGTTTGGGTTTTCTCGTAACCATCAACAATCAAATAAAAAATTGTGTAAAGTGCATTAATTACCATCAGTTCAATATAAAATGAAATTTTTAACAAAATAATCAGTTTCTAAAATGATTGCTTTTTCCGAAAATTGCCGTTTATATTTTTGCACCTTTCAGTCGTTATTTTTATATTTTTCTGCGTTGAAAGTATGTTTAATTTGTTATTATTGTTAATAATACTTATTATTATATTATTCAAAATTTATCAGAAGAGGGCTGGAAGTAAAAATGGGAGGGAGTTCATGATTGATAAATAATGAGTTTGAGTTCCAATCTGTCAGAAACTCTCAAGTTGAATGGCGAAGTCTTCTATACATTAAGTTTTTAAGGTTTTAGATGGTAAGGTGGGAATACCTAGACTAGATTTGTCCAAACTTTTGGCTCTTCTGAGCTTCGTTGGGAGAAGACGAGTTGCAAAGAATGCACAAAATAAATTTAACTATTAAGACGCAAACAATAGCTCTTGAAAAAGAAAGGGAAAAAAAACCCTGTTAAATATGTAATTAACATATTTAAGTTATTTAAGCTTAGTAATTTATGATTTTAGTATTATAAAGGCTGTAACGTTGAATTTGATTGACATTCTTTTATACATCTTATATAACATTTTATGCTTAACATTTCCCATTATGAATTTTAAAAGAATGAAAGTAGCTAGAAATCCTAAAGTTTATAATATTTGACATTAAATTTTAGATACCAAATGCATCAGTATCTGGTTCCTATGGTGTGGTTGCATTCTCATGGAGCTCTCAAGATGCTCATCCGATATTTTGCTTCTCATTTTACTCTTAGTGGTCTTCATTTTTGAAAATAGTTGCTCACTAATATACGCGCATATGAACAATGATGACATGAATAACGAATGATTGTACAGAAAGGGTTATTTGTTTTGGGGTAGGTATGATTTATATACAAGTCCAATAAATAGAGAGACTTTATAAAATTTCTCCTAGAATTAAATGTTTGATTGCATATCTTTAAATTCTATTTTAAAATTTGCTAACAGCATATTTATATTGACTGTAGATGTAGTCATTAAAATTTTTTGGTTTTTTCGAAAATCCAGAATTTTTTTTTTTTTTTTTTTTCGGATTCTAGAATCAAATCTCAAAGTAAGGCTATTTATTTCTTCCTATTTTTAGTATTATATTCTGAAAACTTATTGAAATATAGAAAAAAAAATTTGCGTTTATTTAGGTTTGCCATACTTTCAATTTTAAAAAACTTCAGAAACTTTTAATCTAAGAACCAACTTATCTGTTTAATGTTTCAAAGTTTGAAACATTAAATAGATAAGTTGGTTTTACATTGAAATGCATGTAATTAAACATGCCATTACTTAAATAAATATTAGTTAATTAAATTAGCCGTCAAATTTACCAAAAATAATAAATCCGCAAGCCATTTGGTTTCATCAAGTTCTGGTACACATTTTGCTTTAGATATCATAAATGTTGTGTTTTCGTTAAATGCACTTTTTTTTTTTTTTTTTTACATTTGCCTTCGACTGACGCATCTCATTTCTGTTCATTATATGAAATCGTCATACTTTCATCATTGTAGAATTTAAGAAATGGTTGGAATTTGTGATGATTCAATCTCCGGCCCATTGTAAAGGTGCCTTGACGAAAATTTCACAAGATGGCCCATATTTAAAGCTTTTCCGCATAAATTTTCTTGGTGTATATTCAATAGTGCTTCAACAAACGAGAGTTTCCATATCAATAACTTTGCCTTCTATTATTTTACAAGTCCCTTTTTCTCCTATCATAATCTAGGGTACCATCCGTAACTGCACCATATATATTGGCAAAAGACATGAAAAATCGCGTAACAATTTTTTCACTGCTTCATATAAATTTCTTGGTAGTAGCATTAATATTCACATCCATTGCCAGAGAATAAGATTTAAAACTACACTTTTCAAATTTTTTTCGACAGATTTCAATAGTTTGATGAAATATACTGATTTTAGAATTGTCGTCTTTCTGATCAGGAAAAATTTTCCTTGTCATTTTTTCCATATATTGCTAAAAAACTATCATTTCGATTTTTTTTGGCGATTAAATTTACGATTACAGAACTTTTGTTGAGATAAAATGCCTGCTTTTAGAACCGCTACATTGTCAATACGACATATCCTTCCTTAGCATTGAATTTAGAAGATGCTTATGCGTATAATGCCTTTTTAAATTATTCTCTTTGAAGACAGGTATGAAAACATGATCAAATTAAACATAATGTCTCACTGTTTCTTTCAGTAAAAAAATAGTTCTATTTTATATTGATCAATATTTTGATCAGTATATTGATCAATGTTTATTTTTATATTGATCAATCCTTTTTCATTGATATATTTCTTTTTTTTTTATATATAATTTCAGGATTTTTTTAGATGCAGAAGCCATGCTAAAATTTCAAATTTTTTCAAACTATTTATCATGTAATGACAAAGATAAGGGTAATAACGAAAATAAGTTTTATTTATTTATTTTTATAAAATAACAGCAATATAGATTAGTAATGTTCATTAATGAGTTAAAAATATATTTACCTGCCTTTAACAGAAGATAAAGTCGATAAGTCAATAATTATTTCCTTTTCTTCACTCAACTTAATGAACATGTCAACCGAACTGTTTTGCTTTAAAACTGTTCTCAAACTATGCACAAATAACAAAATATGAAACCCATCGAGTGATATGCCTCACACTCCATCTGATTACAACAGTAAAATAATTCGATATAAAAACCAACGTTTTTAAAAACAACGTTTTTATATGGTGGCAAAGTTAATTAGAGAAAATTATTGAAATATTAGTTAAAACTGTTAGTTATTTTTATCTTTAAAATTTACTTAAAAAGAGACATTTGTGAGCGTATTAAAAAATTCATAATATAAAATCAAAACATGCATTTGAAAGTTTGTAAGTCATTCTATTAAAAAAAGAATGGGAACCAGAAATCAGAAAAAATTATTGTGATAAGACATGGCGCCTAATATTGGAAACTTTCTTTCTTGCGAATGATTACTGACTAAAAGTCAGCAACCCTTACTATCTCGGAGATTGTAAAGGGGAGATAGTATCTCCCCTTTGCGAGTACAAAAGATTTACGATACCGCATGCTGCGTGGGGAGTGCCCGGTGCTCCCAGAGGGGGAAAGAAATTTTTCCCTCAATCCTAAAAGCGCCTAGGGGAAAGAATATTTTGACTTATTAAAATTATTGAAATATTAGTTAAAACTTGTCGCAAACGTATAAATATTGCATTGTTAGGCGAGTACGAACGATTCCCAAAATTTCAAAGCTCTAGCTTGATGGGAAGTTGATTAAATTAACGATTGAAAATTTGATGACACACACACACACTCACACACACCAAGTGAAATTCAGAAAAACGTTGTAATAAATCATAAAGCTTTGATTCTTGCTCTTTATTTTCGTTCTACAGAAGAATAAGCCTGTCTTCAGACTAAGTGATAATATATGTAGTGTATGACGGGGAATGAAACAGATGTTGATTATAAATAAGTTTCTCTTCTCTCTCTTGTCATGCAGTCAATTCAAACTCACAGGCGACTATCCATTAGGTATTAAGTGCAATTCACGTTCTCATCCTTACTTGTTGAATCAACACAAAGGACAATATTTGACGCTAAGATCTTCAGACCCGTCATCTAGTTGAAAGATAAGGGAAATGGAATCAATTAACTTGCCTTGTTTGAAAGCAGTCTTAGGCTGCCTGTCGAAAAAGAGATACGGAAGTTGGCCACTAAATGGACCCTCACTCGATGTTATTATCGGCCACTTGCGTTGGTGCGGATAAATCATCGATATCGACTCGTTTATAGTATAAGGCAATATCCCACGTGACATTGAAATTTCTATAATATTTAGACACGACAGAAGGGGAGAAGATCTTGACTCAAAGGAGTTATTTGGCACAAAAACTCTTGAATTAATTTTATGAAGTTATATTTTCTTGCAGAAGATATTCATATTTCTATCACTCCGTACTCTCTTTTTGGGCCGCATGAGATCTCGAACTAAGTGTAGACAACCCTAATCTATAAGATAAAATAATTATCATTGAGGTTTTTTATCATCCTAAGGTGTAGTATGAAACTTAAGAGAGAAATTTCCAAGCTTAAATGTCGTCATCGTTTTGGATTTCATTTTGAAGCACTTTCAAATTATAAATAAGGAATCGACCTTGATATTTCCCTCTTCAGAGTTTTCATGTTAACACATGAAAACTTTGAGACAAGGACTACGTGTGCTTTTGGACTTTGAAACCTGTTGGACTTGAAGATTTAAGTACAATTGGCTAAATTCATGTGACGCTACTATCACGTATCAAATATCCCTTTTCTTTTAAATCAAAACTCGCAATAATTTCGTGTACTTGTTTTACACCATCAACAATTTTAATGTACTATCTAAAAAATGTCTTGCTGCGCAACATATTATTGTTATAGGAATTTTAAGAACATATGATCAAAAAGTCTCCTTATGGGGAAAAATGTTTGTTGAAATCCTTCTCCGAAGAGGAGAGAACCAAAAATGAAAGAAAAATGACCACCTACACCTCGCTTTTGGGTATGTAATTGTATGCTTATATGTTTTGTTCAGTGTGAGTATGTATATATAGTGTCGAAAGACTGATTCATTGTTTTTTAATGGTGCAATTAGAAGCAATACAAGGGTTATTGGCGACGGACCTCGTAATTTTAAAACTCAGTCAATTGACGAGGATGACACCTGAGCTGACCTCTCCATCACCTAATTTCTACACTAACTACGCCAATGGGAGGACTTGGAACTTCGACAGATTTAATGTACATCAACCTCGTTACACAATTGGTTTGTTGTGGCATCAGGGCTTGAGGCCATGACTCATTGAAACCAACGCCGGTCGCGAGTTCATGATTATGACCACTAGGCTACCGAGGCCAATTTTAGAAGGTAAACTGTTGATGTACTAGTTATAAACAAAAATTCACAAACTGTTTACATAAAATATTTGCCAAATTTGAAGGAAAAAAATCGAAACTCTGCAAAACTCATAAATTTGTGGATAATTTGTAACAGTTTTTGAAGAAGAGATCCGAATAAGGAATGCATCGGGATTTAGGTACTTATTTAAACAGTAAAACTCGTGTATTTTTTCTTTCCTTAGAATTACCTTGTCAAAAATTGTTTTTAACTAACACTGTACCGTCCTTATTTTTCTTTCGAATATCGTGTGTTTTATCAATGCAGGAATATTCAGTTGAATTAATGTTCAATGTGAGAATTTAATTTTTTGTAGTTGCTAGAATGAGAGACAAAATACATTGTTGGAAGTTTATTATCGACTACACAAGTTCAGAATGTATTGAAAAAAAAAATAAATAAATAAAAACATGTTTTTATCATTTAAATTTTTGTGTAGAGTGATTTTTCTTTGGTATTTCCGTTAAAATTATTAACGTTCAATGGGCTGGTACGGCCTTGGTCCCGAACGCGCCGTAATAAAGAACGCCTACTGTATTTTGTGCTGTAGAAATAAGAGAGAGTTGTATTTAACGTGACCTTAAGATAACTAGTGCATTAGGAGTAGGGGATATTATTATTCTGAAGACAGATGTCAAGATCTTTTTTTCCTATTGATGAAATTACTTAAATCACTTTTTATGGAAGACGAGAAAGAGAATTTAATTCTACAACTTTTTACCCTGTTCATTTATCGAAAAAAGAAAAGAAGTAAAGAAAAATATAAAATAAGATTAAAAAAAAAATTTTATTGAATATTACAGGATGAACCTTAAAGTGTCATTTAATTCAAACATAAGATAGGGTAATGAGAAATAGTACAAAAAGTAAATATTAATAAAAAAAAATACCTCAGATGAAATTAGTATATCTCCATTTCACTTTTAGAAATACTGCACAAACTTTTTTTTTATTACAAAAAAATTATATAATGTTTTGAAAATGTAATTTTGCTCTTAGAAGTAAAAAAAAGTTCCTTAATAATGACAAAAGAATAAATTAAGAAAATTTCAAGTTGCTTAATAATAATGAACAAATGTGGATTTTAAAGACATATGTGAAAAGAAATGCTCATAAAAAT